>PVKP010016755.1:0-47514 GCA_004027715.1 Plecturocebus donacophilus
TTATATCTTTTTTCTTTCTTTCTTTCTTTTTTTTTTGAGATGGAGTTTTGCTCTTGTCATCCAGGCTGGAGTGCAATGGTGCTATCTCAGCTCACTGCAACCTCCACCTCCCGGGTTCAAGTGATTCTCCTGCCTCAGCCTCCTGAGTAGCTGGGATTACAGGCACCCACCATTCCTGGCTAATTTTCATATTTTTAGTAGAGACAGGGTTTCACCATGCTGGCCAGGCTGGTCTCAAACTCCTGACCTCTGGTGATCCACCTGCCTCGGCTTCTTGAAGTGTGGGGATGACAGGCATGAGCCACCACGCCCAGCCTTATCTCTTTTTCCTTTGTTCCTTTTCAGCTGTACATTTTGGGGAAGCTGAGTATGTTCAGTCGAGTCAGATGAAAAAGCTGATTTGGATGGGAGTTTATATTTCCTTTTTACTTTCACAATTTGATTAACAACATGTATTTTCTATCTTTAAGTATTCTGGAAGAAAGTAGAGGTAAAGTAAATGAACAAATCAGGTGGTAAGAGGTGTTCGGGAAGAGGATCTTTATTTCCAGGACCCATGTTCTTGTCAGGACGGAGGCTGATAATGTGGGATGAATAGGTCTCATGCATTCTCTCTGGTTCTCATCTCAGCAGGTGCCCAGACCAGGCATTGTGTGCATCACCACTTTGAGTTGTTCAACCCAGTAGGTATCCTATGGTACCCAACATTATCTGCTGGAGAAATTCCAAGGGGCACACTGATTTAAACAGGCAACGTGTGCACATGCCTAAAGAAAGTGATGCTGTTTGTCTTTATATTTTATGTTTTCTTTGATTCCTTCTAGGGGTTGTGAAGAAGTGTGTGAGCCCCACCCAAGCACTGGTGGACTTCAGGTACGGAGACACCAAGGTCGTGTCCACTTCCTTCATCATGCCTGTGGGGGGCGCCATGCCCTGCCCGCTGCTCCAGGTACCCATTCCCTGATGAGTTCTGGGGCCATTTTTCACCATCCGCAGAGTTTTGGATAACAGAGTATGCCAAGACCGCTGTTTGGCCCTTTGCTAAACCTACGCGGGCTCCTGCAGGGAGGGTGTATTTGGGCAGGAAGAACGGTGGTCCCTGTTCCGAGACCTGTTACCTTGCAATTTCTTTGCTCATGACCCTGACCTGACAACTCTCTGTCACATAGCTCAGGGCTGCACAGGCTTGCTCCTATTGCACCTTGAGGTCCTTGTCCCTTTGCAAGACAATAGATGGTTGGGGGAAAGCCATTGCTGTAGCTGCCAGTACTGTTGACGCTTTTAACTGCAAAAGATTCTATTCTATTCCATAATATTATATTATAATATATAATAACAAGGGCAGAGGTAGCACTTTCCTTGGCACTGTAGTCAGCTGATGTCAGACGGTGATACCGTAATGCACAGCTACCCCAAATGTGCATTTCACACATGTGTTACCGGAAGAAAGGCCACGAGTGTGAGTTGTTCAGGTCCTTGGTGTTTTGAACAAAGAACTGAACGATATGCACAAATAAAGTAACAAAGGAATGGAACACAGGACCAAAGCATGGAAAGCAGGGATTTATTAAAGTGAGAAAGCACTCCACACGGTAGGAATGGGCCCGAGCAAGCAGCTCAGGGGCACTGTTACAAAGATTTCTGGGTTTTAAGTACTCCTTCTGCGGTTCCTAGGGACTATCCCTTATCTGGATGAAGGATTTGGTCTGTGGCTAATTAAAGGCTGAGGTGAACTGCCGCCCGTGGCCAATCCAAGGCACACTCCCTTTCCCTCTGAGCCAGGGTGGAAGGGGAGGGTTGCAGGGAGAGTGGCCTTTGATCCTTTGCTATTGGGTGTGGGCGATGGGGTTTTTCCTTTTGGTTTATCTTTAGAAGTTTGTGGTGATTGGCCTTAGGTTCTCTGCCCCCAGACCCAGATGTTTTCCCTTTGGTTTAACTTTAGGAAATTATCACAAATTGGCCCCAGATTCCCTGCCCCCAGACGTTGGTACTTTGCCTTGATTCAGCTTTAGAAAGTCAGCACGAATTGACCTTAAGTTTCCTGATGCCATACCCTGTTCTCCTGCCTCAGATGAGCCAGACGAATGTTTTCTCATCTGCTCACCAATGCATCAAAAGCTGTGCCATGTCTGGTTCATTCTCTTGCTGCTATCCTAATTCCAGCTCCAAGGCCCAGGAGTACAGGGCAGTCCTCGCAGGGCACCGCACTGCTGTGGCTGGCCCAGTGTTAGCCCAGTGGAGGAGCGCTGGAGGAGGAATCGGAGAATTCATTCTAGGGCCTCTGTTTCTGCTTCCTAGTCAGAGCCCTGGCCCACAACAGTGCTCTTGTGCCCTGACTACCCACAAGGGCGGCAGCCTCTGCGTCTCTCCACAACATACTCTTTCTGCTGCAAGTTCTCTGTTTGCGACTTTTACCCATGGATTCTGGGTGTGTGCTTTCGAGCAACATTAAACAGACACTCTCCCTTCCTGCGTCTTGGTGACAGCCCTTCTGGCAGATGAAGACTCTGTTATCTTTGCAGGACAAACACCCCAGGTTCTTTCAACTACTCTTTTTAGGGTGTGGTTTCCAGAACCCTCACCATCTTGCTGGCTGTTCCCTGGGCCCCTGTCAGTTGCTAAAGTCCTGCTAAAATGGGGCTTCCCAAACTGATCACAAAATTTCAGATGTGGCCCAATGTTGGAATTCTTTATTAATTGAGAAAAAAGAAATACGTATTTGAATTTTAGCATCAGTAATTGCCAATTGCCTTGGAGTATTTTAAAACGAACTTATATTAACATTGCCTGTACAATCCATAAGCAAAATATTTGCTCTATGTTCTCCTCTGCAGGTTGGAGATTATGTGTTTGCCAAAATCGTGATACCCAAAGGATTTGACTTCTACGTCCCTGCCATTGTCATAGCACTTCCCAATAAGCATGTGGATGCAGAAAAATTCTACACGGTTTTGAAGTGTAACAACCGGAAAGTAAGTAGATTCTCATTTAGAAAAGGACTTTCTCCTGGGCAATGCCAAGCTGTTTCCTGGCACTGCCAGGCATCTTGATGGTTTCCCCTGCTGCATCTGCTGCTCTGCTCTCTACTCCCCGTGTTTTGGCTTCTGCCCACTGTGCCACACACCCTGCCTTCACTGAGGTGACCATGGCCTCTGATGCCCTCTGTGTGGTCCTTTGGCTCTCATTGCTGAACTTTGCATTTGATGGAGGGGCAGGCTCACTCTAGGGTCTTGTAGCACCACTCTCTCTGGCTTTCCGTCCTCCTCATCCTCCTCATCCTCCTTTTGCTTAGACTGCCCCTTCCTTGTGCTCCTCTGCTGACCCTACAGACTTGGGCAACTTCTGGGCCCCTCCCAGCGCTGTCCTCTTCTGCCTCCTCCTGGTATCTTTTGAAGTCAGCCTCCATCTCTGGACATCTCCTCTGTGCCAGAAGTGCCAGCCCTGCGCTCCTGCCTTGAGCTCCAACCCTGCGCTTCTAGCTGGGTCCTCCTGGAACGCTTCCTTAGCGTAAGCACGGGCATCTCAGCCTCCGCAAGCCAATGCACCCCCTCTCCCCAGGTGCCTTCTCTTCTATGTCCCCTGTATTGGGCTTCCATTACCTGGTTCCCCGTCTCCTACTTACTTAGAAACCATCTCCAGAGTTGGTAGAAGTTGGGAGATATAAGTGCGGACAGGCACAGAATGGAGTCGAGTGGAAAGAACACAGGCTTTCCAATCAAAAGATCTGTGTTAGGATTACTTGAACATTCACTCTGCTCTTTATTGGTTGTCTGACCTGGGCAGGTTGCTTTAACTCCTGAGACTTAGTTTGGTCACATATAAAATGAATATTTTGCATATCTATATTTGTCTATGTATACCCTACAGGGTGATTGTGAGGCTTGAAGAAAAGACGTGTAAGAGATCTGTGTGTCTGACAGGCAGGTGTTAGGTAACAGAGTGGTGAAGTGGCTGCAGAGGTTAGCACATCACTCAGGTCCCTTCCTTCTGCACTCCCCAGGGCCAGTGAGTGAGAATGACTGTGATAACTGTATCATCTCTAGATTGATTTGCTCATTGGACAGATGTTTGTTAAGGGTCTATATTGTCTGTTGGATCATTTGACTTTTTTATTGACTGGGGAGGCCTTCTGTGTCTTCTGGGTAGTAATTCTTGGTAATATATGCAGCCAATATTTTTCCCCATCTGTTACTTGTCTTTTAACTTTGGAATCTTTGTTGACAGAGAAGTGTTAAATTTTAATATGGTCAAATTTATCTCTTTTCTCATTTATGAACTGCCCTTTCTATATTTGTTTAAGAAACCCTTCCTTAATTATATATTTCTCTATGTAATTTTTCTAAAAGTTTTAGAAGAATTCTTTATCGGTTTACAAAGCTGATGATGATGTTTGCCTGATTGACATCCCCCGCCTCCTCCCAACCCACACACATGCTTCAAGTCACCCTTAGGGAGAATCCCCCCAGGACCCCAGTGAGGCCCCAGACTGCTCCATGAGCTTGACCTCCAGTCAGGTGGAAGGCTCACTGCTTCCCGAATGCAGTGGGCTTTTCCAAGCCCTAGGCTTTTGCCTCTTCCAGGACTGCCCTCCCCATCTCCTTTCCCCTAAACTCCTGTCACCCTAAAGACTCCACCTGATTGTGACTTCCTGCAGGGCCATCAGGTTCCTCCTGTCCACTACACTGTCCTTGCCAAACTGGCTTCGTCGCCAACCTCTCAACCCTTAAAGGCAGTGACCACGTCCGTTCACCTTTGTCCCTCCCAGCACAGCCCCTGATGAAGAGAAGGGTTTCACAATTTTTTTTAATTACTTGAATGAATGACATTCCTAATGAAATGAAAATTGTCTTGATGGACGACTTAATATGCCTGGAAAACAGACCAACAAGTGAACTTGATTGGTGAGCAAAAAGACAGATAACAGTGGCTAACTTTCTTAGGCCCTTACTATGTGCCATTCATTCCAATCCAAGCACTTTACACAGAGTGGACACTTGGATCCCCAGAGCACCATGAGGTAGAGACTGTTATTATCTTGATTTCCAGAAAAGGAATTGAAGCAAGAGGTTAAAGCACACACCTGGTGTGTAGAGCAGGCTTTTGGATGCAGACAATCAGGCTCCATGGCCTGCCCTCTAAATTGCTGTGCCCAGCTGCCTAGAATACAGAATAAAAATATCCAGGGCATCCTTGACGGTGGCACGAGGTAGTTACATCAGGGAGAGGTGCATGGGAAATGAATTTTAGAGTTAAGGGCAAAAGAGAAAGCCCATCAGAGCCAGCGGCCACAAGAGCACTATATCCAACCCAACAGAACAAGCAGAAAAGGAGGTATCCTCTCATCAACCCAGAAGAAAAACCCTTGGAGAAAATGGAGTTTCCTGAAGCTGGCTGGATAGCAGTGGAGAAGCAGTCTGGAAGGGAAGAGCATGGGGAAGCCTTCCTCTTCCTGACACGTGGCACCACTCTGGGGATATCAACTGTGAAAGGGAGGGAGGGTTGTTTTAAGAGATGTCCCCAGGTATACCCCAGGGTGTGGGAAGAGATGAGGCAGTTGGCCCAGGATCCCTAAGGGGAAGCCACAGAGCCCGGGAAAAGACCTTGGAATTTAACTACAGGTCGTGGAGGACATGGGGCCCTGGAGACTACAGGGGGTGGCCGGGGGAACGATATTGGGATATTGGAGATAGTTCTGATAGGAACTTGGGGGGACCCAAAGAGGCTGAAGGTGGGGCATTCAGCAAAAGTGGTGGCCAAAGGCTGAAATAAAAATAGAAAGGAAGGTGGTTATATGAAGTTTTGTGTGTGTGTGTGTGTGTGTGTGTGTGTGTGTGTGTCTTCTGTGGGTACACTTGGGAATTGATCCAGAATATGGAGAACTGACAGAAAGAACTCAATGATAGCTTTTATTCAGCAAATAATTATCAAGTGAGGTTCTGAATTTAAACTGCTCTTTTAAGTGTCACCCTGAATAGGATAATGACTAGAAGCTATTATAATGGGTTGAGCTAGAATAAAATTATATCTGAATTGTGGACATTTCTGATTTAAATTGAGTGAACTCTCTTGGTATTATTACAGGAATTTTGCCCTCGGAGTGCCCTTATTAAGATCAGCCAAAACAAGTATGCACTCTCCTGCTCTCATATAAAGTCACCCCCAATTCCTGAGGATCCAAAAGTGTAAGTGCACTCAATTTTTATCTCTTGAATATTAATCTACATCCTTGCACCTTTAATGTGTTTTTGAGATGAGATCTATGAGCTCTTAATACTAAGGAAGAAAAGCAGAGATGGAGAACATCCTACTTAAAATGTAGCTCTGTGATATTATCCCTTCAGCGTCACACCTTTCACTTGCTCTTTATTCATCTGGTTCTAATCTCAAATTCAACATTATTTGACCCTTCAGAAAAGCATTCATGAATATGTGATGAATATGAAGGAATTGTTTCCCTTTTATTTGTAAAGATTCAAGGCCTTCTAATTAAATTGCATTTGGGTCCAGTCACCTACCTGCCATTCCCCTTGCTGGCAGGTGGGAGCAAAGGGCTGGCCCTGCCTGCCTGTATCCAGGTCAGCATGTAGGTGGGCAGTGGCTTCCCAGGGCTGCAGTGGGGTGAACACATTTTCAGCTGAGGCAGTAGGGTTGCCAAAAGCTGTAAAGGTGGACTAAAGGCAAGGCAGAAGGAAAGGGGGAGGCCTGCAGGGCAAACAAAAACCAAAGTCCATGGGTCCAGTGAGGGGCATCAAAGTCGGGGTCATGGAGCCATGACCTTGGAGTCAAGGGCATACAAAAAGAGGTGAAGGTGGATGTTGAGCATGTGTTGGGGAAAAGGACCCAGGAAACATCGTCCAGTTTCTCTTAGAGTTTGCAGGCTGTCTTTGAGTGCTAACCTTCATTCTTCCCGATGGCCTTACCTTCTACTTTGTCACAGAATCATCAGACAGCCTCTCCTTCCACCTCTGATCTCCCAGCTCTGGGCTTATGGAAGTCTCTGCCTTTGCCCCTGATGTCAAAGAATCAGTGTCCTTCTTTTCACCCCAGGCCAGTCTGTCCACTGTGCTCCAGAGGCCCATCTTCCACTGCCTCAAGTCCTGGATTCATCAGTGATCCCTGGATTCTTCTCCCCTCCCTCCTTAGCTCCTCTTCACCGAGTCCTTCACCTAAGCAAGTACACAGGTTTGCTTCCCGTTCACACACATGCAGCACCCACAAACACACACACTCTTAAATAAATCCTGCTCCCTCGGTTCTGCAGTGTGACCCAGCACGCTCCCTGCCCTTCACTGCCAGGCTCCATGTGCCATCAGAAAGACTCTCCTGCCTCCTGTTCACTCCTGAGCCTTGGGTATCAGCGTCCACACTCACCCCTTCCACAGAGGCTACAGGGGACCTCTGACCAGGCTGCACCGGTGAGCTCCACCCTCACTGACCGAGCCTGCTCCTGCAGTCGCCTTGGACACCACCAGCCACGCCCTTCTGCCCTAACCCCTCCTCTTAGGCTTGTTGCCGCTCCACCTCTCTGGGTTTTCTCCCTGCCTGACTTCACAGCCACCCACTGCCTCCATGACTCCCTTCGCACTAAGTGTAGTGGGAAGTGAGAGATTTGGAGAGACCAATGGGGTTGCAGGAGGATTTTATTTAACATGATTACAGGCTTCATGGAATGGCTTTTTAATTTTGAGCAAAGGACAAAGAAAATGGGGTGCCTTTTATGTACCTAGGTGGTACAGGACAACGAAGCAGGAAGCGGGTTTACAGAAGCCAGAACAAAGAGCAGTTAATTAACTTGTAACATGTTTTGTGATGTACTTTACATTTGAAAAGTAACATTTTGAGAGATACATTTTGCAGTTCTTATTTGTTCTGTGACCCTGCAGCTGGTAAGAAAGAAAAACAGAACTTTGCTAAGATGCCTGGGAACTTTGCTAAGAATGTGGGGAGGATAGATCGGGTTCAGCGGTTTGAAGGAAGGCAGTTATTCTGCCTGAAACAGAGCTGGAGAGGTATTATATTCAACAGCACACAACACAGCAAACTGTACTTTATTATATAGCAACTCCACAGTATAAGGTTTTGTTTTACTCTTATTGCTATTATTTAAGTTCTTTCTTCATAAGGACCTCATGTTCCTTCTCCAACCCAGGCTGCTCTCCTGCGCTTGTGCATCACAGTCGCAGAAGCCGAGCATGGGCCCTGAGATGGATTTTTTGAAAGCCCCCCCACCCTCAGCTGGTTGCAAGGTGCAGCCATGTTGGGTAACTACAGGGGAAGAGCGCTGGAACCAAGACTGGATTTGTCTCCCAGCCCTGCCGTCTTTAGTTTTGTGGTTGCTCGTCGACCTGGAGCTCATCTACAAGATGATGGTGGTGTGAAGATGGGGATGGTCATTATCTGGCAGACGTTTGGCACATTGTAGGAATCGCATTATTTCCAACACCCACTGGATATCTCTACCTGAACGTATAGAATGTCAAAAATTCAGCACATCTAAAACTGAAATAGCATTTCCCCACAAACCTGCTCCCATCTCGGCCTTCTCCATCTCCGTTCACCCTCTCACCCACAAGTCACGGCGCTGTGCAGCCGGAAATCTGGTGGTCATCTTTGGCTGCTGCTTGCTCTTTACCTACCACGCCCCCTTGGTCTCCAGGTCACAGTGATCCTAACTGGCCAGGAGCTCTATGTCCTCCAGCCTCCTCCTGCCACAGTCCCGGTCACTCGTGATAAGGCTCAGAAGCATCAACTTCCTCACATGCAAATCTGCCTTTGCCTCTTCCCCACTTAAAAATCTTTCAGAGCCCCGTCCCCATCACCCCTTCTTATCCCAGCTTAGCCTCTTGCTGGTCTGGCCCAGACCTGCCTACCTTGCCTCACTTGTCCCTAGCCACCCCCAGCCAACCCACCAGTGCCTTCTGCATACTAACCACACTAAGCTATGTGTAGGTTTTGCCCACACCATGCTTTCTCAGCTCTCTGTGCCTCCGCCAGATTAAGTATTCTCCCTGGAAAGCTATTTCTTGCCCTTGGCCACCTGGAGAACTCCAAGACTGAGCTCAAACATCAGTGCCACCACACAATGTCCCAGCACCCCAGGCCGCCCCCGCCAACCCACCACCATGTAGTGAGGTGGTCCCATGGCAACCTGTAGAGGCTTCCATTAAAGAAAATTTCCTTTGCATTGGACTCTGTAGGCACAAGTCCTTGAAGGTAAGGGACAGGTTCTATCTGCCTCTGAATCCCAGTTGCCAGAGTCCAGCTCACAGAATGCCCCCAATGACTATTTGAAGAACAAATCAGTATACAAACACATGCTAGCAGATGCCCAGTGACGCTTCTCAAGGGATGTGCAGCTCCACAGAGAACCTTTCCTTAGCTATGGTTACCAAAACCAGATGCTACAATTCTTCATTCTTTGTCTAGATGGGCAAGATGCTTCATTTAAAATAGCAGCACATTTTCTGTTCATGTCAAACTTCTACTGTGACAGTGGTCCTTACAGGTCTAGCTTCCGGTTCCTATGATATCCAAATTACAGCTCATCATAAAGGAATATGAGCAGATGTATCTAGCTATTGCCCATTTTTACCAAACTCAATGTTATCATTATTTTAGAATGAAAATGCAGTTCTTTGTATGTTGAGAAAAGCCTTTGTTCTCTATCTTCCCCAGGCTTTATTTAAAGCTCTGCACTGTGAATTATCTACTCTCTCTTCTGGGCTTCACACAGTGGAAGTGTTCATTGACTCCCTTGTCCCTCATTGTAATTTCCACTCTTTTTTGTTCTGGCTGCCTCTGTGGGAGCAACAGACTGAATTTAGTTTTCTTAAGCAGAGGTCACATTGAGCCCATTAAGTTCAGAGCTTAACCTGTCTCTGTGTCTATGATCAGGACTAGCAGACCCGAGTACAGTAATGAAGGTGTAGGTCTGACTTTGTAACGACGCTGGGATTTTCTTCTGGTAGATCCTTTCCTCAGGAGCTCTTTCTCACTTACTTTACAAATGTGTCCCTTAGGGAGCGTTCATGCCACTATTCCAAATGAGGCCATCTAAAAAAACTCCTGATGCTTCCTTCACAGGCTGTTAAAGGCTCGTACTGTAGGTTACATCTCCAATAGAACATTATTTGATGAAATTTAATTTTCAAATATGGAATTTACTATAACTATCTGCTTGCAAGGTAAGACAAGGGATACCTGGGCCCAAACAAGCCTCCATCTTCCCCACCTCCTCCTTTCCTTCTTTCTGGGGGCCTTTTCTGCAGGTTGCTCTTCTGGCTTCTAAGTGAGGATGGGGCACAGTGAAAGGCAGGAAGAAAGGCATTTGGAGGCTGAAGAGCTCAAAACTGATTGAACACGGCAAAAGCTGATGCACATTTTCATTTTCAACTTAAAATTTGACACCTCAATGATTCTTAAATACTTTTTTTAAACAAGGTTGGCTTATAAAATATGTTATCAATATTGCTAAATTCCAAATAACCATTCTTTAAGAAGGGGATGTCGGTAGTGCCGTATTTGCAATGTGAAACCAGTGCTGTGGGTGCAGATTTTCTCTTTCCTTTGCCGCATGACGATGCCATTCTCTGACACACAGCTGAGAGGCATGTCTTCCAAGACTGTCTGATGGAGGGAAATGACTGCTCTTCCTTTCCCTTAAGGAGTGTGCCTGAGCTTTCTGCTACGTTCCATGGCATCAGAGATGTCTTTTCTGAGGGAGAATGGTCCTTATCCTGTCTATAACTTCCTCCATTCCGAGAATAAGTGTGTAGTTTCTCCCATGTGGTACAAGAAGCAGGCAGAACAGGGGGATTTTCCCCCATTTGTCATCCTCTCTCCTTGCCAGGCCAGGGGACTCACAGAACAAGTCCTTCCCTGGCTGCCTCCCCCAGCATGTTTTTCCCATCAGAGGACTGTAGCCTCTGGTGGGGCAGGGGGAGGCACCTGGAGGGTCTGAGCTCCAGCTCTTGGTGTTCTCCACTGGAGAGAGGTGCCTCTAGCAGGTGTTATTCAACCACTCACAGGCTGGGGTCTCAGGCCACCTGAACTGAACACACACACCTGGTGCCACCTAACTAGCTAGAAATCTCTCCCGAATGAGCTGGAATCCTTCCTCCTCTCATCCTTAACAGAGCATGACTTGGGCAAATTACCTTCAAGATTCTTCCTTAAGAAGACTCTTGGCCTGGCGTGGTGGCTCACGCCTGTAACCCCAGCATTTTGGGAGGCCGAGATGGGCAGATCATTCGAGGTCAGGAGTTGGAGACCAACCTGGCCAACATGGTGAAACCCTGCCTCTACTAAAAATGCAAAAATTAGCTGGCTGTGATGGCATGTGCCTGTAATCCCAGCTACCCAGGAAACTGAGGCAGGAAAATCACTTGAACCCAGGAGGTAGAGCTTGCAGTGAGCCAAGATCGCTCCACTGCATTCCAGCCGGGGTGACAGAGTGAGACTCCATCTCAAAAAAAAAAAAAATAAATAAAGTCTCTTTAGAGGGCGTATGATTTATTTTTTAAAAATTAATAATAGCATTCCAAATGTGATATCAGGAAAGCAAAATAGGGCTCACCATTTCCTCTGTGGTCCAGAGAAACTGTGAGGCAACTGAAGGAAGCTGTTGGGTTCTGGGACCTTGGAGGCGAGGCATGTTCTTCTCTTGCTGCTTGAGGGTCATCATGTGGTCTTAGGACCTGGTCGTGTATGAGTCCACAGGAGGAGAGACCCTCCCAGGGCCAGGTGGTGTTTGTCTGGATCTCTGGTCAACTCCCGTTACCCCAATTCCTGTTACACAAAATATTAGCCTCTCATTATCTCTCTTTTGAGCAGTTTGGTAACTTTCCATGAAGCCATTGGATTTGGAAGTATGTCCCAGTGGAAATGATGGTATCTGTGGTGTTTCACACTCCTCCCTTGACCCTGTGTAGTGTTGTGGACTCATACTGTCTCCTGACATCAGAGAAATTAAGCCATTGATTGAAACTTCAAGATTCAGCACTGCCTCTGACATGACACTAGATGAATCACTCCTCTTAATCTTGCCTGGTCACTCCTGATGATCTTCTCCTAAGAGGGATCTGTGCATTTGAAATCATTGATGATTTTGATGAAAATTAATGCATCAGCCTCTGATGTCATTGTAAGGTGTATTGTCGAAATTAAAGTGAGAAAACTGAGACTAATATCAGAAAAGTCAAATTCCAGTTTATTCAGCTCCCGAGCGAGGTTCTATGGTCCGAGGAAGAGGGGCCAGAGAAGTCGCGCCTGGCCATTCTGGGCATGGGGTTTTATAGGGAGTGAGGGCAACAGATTGGTCAGTGGGGAAACAAAGCACAGGCAATTGCATTGGTCATAGAGAGACTGGTCCTGGACTTGGCAAGCTGCCATTGGTAGCCCAGTGGGGCTATCAACAGGTGGGCAGGTGAAGGCAATAGATTGATTAGAGGGGAAACAAAGCATGGGCAATTGTATTGGCCATAGAGAGACTGGACCCGGACTTGGCGAACTGCCATTGGTTAGGCCCTTGGCGGGATTTTCGAATTTTGGCAGGGCTGAGAACATGATTTAGCGCTGAGTGTGGGGCTGGGGTTGGAATGTAGCAGTGGGTGTGGGGAGCCCGCATGGAGGAGGCAGGTGCTAAGTAGGATGTCCAGCCTGACAACACAAATGTCGGCCTGCTGATAATAGTGTTATCAGGTGTGGAGGGGGTGGGTGCTGCTCGTCCGGCTCCCAGCGAGGCTATCGGCCTTACAGTCATTAGCTCCCTTCATCCCCTCTGTTCAGATTAGGAGCCCATTTCTTATGCTGGAACAAAGCCCTGAAAAAATTTCCAGTTCAGCAACAAACCCTGTCTGTGAGTGTCCTGTGTAATTCAGAAGGACACATGCCATTGCCTCCGTTCAGGAAGCATGTAGTGGTGCCCTAAGACTTGGGACAAGGGGACACAAGGAGGCACAGAAATTCGCCAGCCCTGAGGACCAGCGGTAGCAATTCAGATAGCAACAGCCTTTGCTTCTCAGTCTCTTCATTCTCCTCCCCTTCAGTTGTTGAAACTCTAAGGCCTCCCGGTTTTTACCAAACATCTGCTGGGTGCCTACTCCATGGGTCCTCTTGTTCTTTATGTTCTAAGACAGCCTTGCTGAGAGAGAGACACTTAGGGAAAAATACAAACGAGACCTCAGGGATCCAGCAGGATTACTGACAAGCTGACAATCCTTTACCCAGTGATGGGGGTGGGCTCTGACCCCAGGAGGGCATGGAGCGGGCACTCAGCACTTTCTTCCCAGAAGTGGAACCAGCACAGCACCTGGCTGCCCTGCTCTGAACACACATATATATTTATCACAGGTTGATCATGTTATTCAACCAAATCTGTAGCCTAACATAATTAATAGAGCACCTGAATGAACTCTGTTCGGGCATGAGATTGGGCAAAAGAAAGCCATTCAGTGGGTCTTTTGTAGGAGTGCTGATGGAGAACCCCACTGGCTGGAGGTTAGTACCCTGGTGGCCCTCCCCCTTCCACTGATGAGCTTGGGTCAGATAGGAGAGGGAGGTGCGTGGGCACAGGGGTGGGGTTGAGGCCTTCACATCAGATTCGCACCCACCCTGCCTCCCGCTCTCACCCCTCCCATAAGGAGACATTTCCTTGTGAAAGATCTTGAACTTGGCTGACCTCAGCCATCCTGGAGCATGAACTACAGAAGCCAAGCAGTGTCTGCTTGCTTCAGGTAAAGACTTTTCCTTGATCAAAACTCCTCCCTTTTTGTACTCATCATGATGACTTGTACTGCTTTATTCTTATGCCAAAAGTAATGCATAGTTAATATAATTTCTAAATTAAAAACAAATGGAAATAATACAAAAATCACCCATAGTCCCACTTTTCGAAAGTAATCACCGGTTTTACCTTAGTATAGATCCTTCTACAGTGTCTTCCCCACTGTGGTGGTTCTTATTTCACCATAAGCTTATATCAGCTTATATAAAAAAGCTGTATTTTTTTCTCCTTATCGTGTATGACAACTGCAGCTTTTTTTAATGTCAATAAAGTGACAGCTCTACTGGAATTCATTTTCTAGGAGTGATTGTGAGTAGTTTCATACAAGGGTTCCAGCCATCCTTATGGATTCACAATTTTCATAACAAAAATGAAGATGTAATATGCATTGTGTTGTGTAACTTTTTTTCCACTTAACTCATCATTTGCACCTTTCCGTGACAGTGTCACCTCTTGTTTCATTATTGCCTCACTAGAATTCCATTATTCAGGCGGTCCATGAGTTGGTGACCAGTTCCCTAGGTGAAGGCTGTCCACGCGCTGCTCCTGGGTCTCTCGTGTTCTTCCTCTTCCCAGAGTCCTCCAGGCAAGTGGGGAGGCGTCTCCTCTGCCTTGTTCTTTCTGTGCCTTTGGTGCCTGAAAATCTACTTCTCACACCCCCTTCTTGTCGCTCCTTCTTCTGAGAGATTATACCTTAGGGACTGGACTGCAATCATGGATCCTAATTCATGGCAAATATAGAAAAACCATGAAAAGGAACCAGAATGTGTCAACTTACTCTGCTCTGGAGGAAGGTAGCAATTTGAGGGATAGTTGAGGGTAATGTGATGGATAAGATTTTAGACTTCACTGAACAGGGGTGGTAAATACAGCGTTGAGGCATGATTCCTAGAAGTCTCTCAGAACCTGCTATCATAGAACCTATACATCTACATAAGTGCTGGCCTCAGATTTAACCATGATTTTTGTCTGTGGCCTCCCAGAAAAGCTTTTCCAATGTCACTGCTATCGCCCAGGCCAATTTTTAAATCTCTTTTGGGAATTGTCTCCTGAGTCTTTGAGCCAATCTTTGAAAATTATCGTGTGTAGTGAATCTTGATTCTTTCACAAGGGATTTGAATGATGGCATTTTCTATTTAGAAATAACAAAAACTGTATTTCCATTTTATTGCATTTTTTTCCCTGACACTTTCCAGAAGGATCTGAAGCAGTAATAGTCAAAAGTTATGCGGAGTAAAAACAAAACAAAAAATTACTCAGAGTGAAGGCAGGGTGATCAAGATAGGCGATACTGATTATGGGAACAAAACAAGGTTTAACATTGGGCAGCAGATGTCCTTAAATTACCCTGAAGGTCCTGATAAAAGGTGAGCTCCCAACATGGTGGCATGGCTGGAATGAGGTCATGGTGTTCCCAGGATGCCTTCTTTGAAGGACAGCACTTCTGGGTAAATAACCTTTGTCAGTGCATTTTCTAGTAATCTATCTCTGTGACTTCATAGTTATTCCTAAGTTCAATGTCACTACAAATCATACCATTTTGGACATTTGGAAAAATGTTTCTGATAGCATACCTTGGAGTCATCAGAGGATCTCAGGGTGTGAAAGAATATCTCCGATGTACAAGCTCCAGTTCACGAATGAGCTGGGCTGTGATGGGGCCAAGCTCATCTCCCTGGGGTAGACACAGGTCTATGCTGAGGTGTTTCCAGGGGCTTCCGGGCTGGGAGTTGTTCCTCCGCTGGCTTGGTCAGGACGGTCCGCATATTCACGTTCTCCCTGTCGTGGGAGGCTCCCAGATACCAAAGGCTCGTGGAAATGAACTGAGCGGAACTAAGCCAGCCTAAAGCACTGGACACACAGTGCTCCAGAGACTCCTTTCCATGGGAAGAGGGACATGGGTAAGGGGCTGAGAAGCAGCCGTAGGGATGGATTGGACATCTCTGCAGACCCCGCAGCCATCAAGACAGGGTAACCCTAATCTCTCTCTGTCTCTAGAGAGGATGTGGAGATGAGGAGCTCTGCTTTCCTCCACTGGCCACTGAAAGAAGCAGACACGCAGGATTCCGGAGAGCCAAGACAAGAGCAGCCCAGAAGGAAAAAGAGGCCCGCCAAGCAGCCACCTCTCCAGCAGGCGGCACCCTCGGACTCGGGCCGCTCCTCCTGCGGCACCAGGTCCCATGGGTCCTGCCCTGGGACACACCCCAAGCCCAAGGTTTGATTGGGAGGTGGGGAAAAACACAACATCGCTTACCTCGGAAACACCCTGGAATCCCTTTCAAGAATAGTACACCTGACATCATCCTCCAGCTTCTGGGCCCCTTTAGGCTCCGGTGCAGCAAAACCCCTCACATCCTTAAGTCATGCGGACCTTCGCTTCCCCAGACGCCCACCTCCACTTTCCCTCGGCCGGGTGTCTAGGACTCCGCAGCCACGCCATCACTGCCACGCCTCCACCTCCAGCAGCCCTGCCCTGTACTCTCAAAGCCGCCCACTGCAGCAAAGGACCTGTCTGGTGGCAGCTATGTTAAAGAGACCAGCGTCCTCCCCGGCGCACAGCCCTCAGCCTCGACCCTGGAACTGGCCCCTCTGCTGGGGTAATGCCGCCCTCCGCGCCGCCCCTGCCTGCCCTGTCTGTAGCAAACACGTCTGTCGCCTTCGTCCCCACTGCCTCTCCTACCCGCTTGACAACGTTGGTTCTGGCTCTTTTGACTGTTCTTTATCCTGTTTTTCCCCTGTACTCACAAAAGTGTATTCCATCTTCTGGAATACAATTACAACTCCCCACCCCCAGAACTTTTAACCTGAAAGATGATTGTCACAGGACTTGCAGATTGTTTAGAAGTCAGCATAAGTCAGGATCCAAGCCTGTAATCTTGTTTTAAATTAATTATCACATCTAAATTAGAGATTTCGTCACCCAGTGTTAGGACTGAAATTCAGACCTGGTAGTGTGTCTGAGGCCTGCAAGACTGAACATTCCCTACTTTATTGTTTTCTGACATTTTCATTGAGCTTTTCCTAATTCTTTTTGTCTGTAGTCTGTTTTAGGTATCTCTAATTGAGCATGAAACCAGAATAAAAACTCTTACATTGGAAACATTTCAAAACCACTGGATTGTTGGATTGTTTATTTGTTACCATTTTTCTCTGAACACATTTTAACAATGACGTATGAAGTATTCAGTTGTGTTTACTAACTTCAAAAATGAAATCGTACCACCAAATTTCCTTTTTCTAGGCAGTAAGACCCCTGAGGCTACAAGAAAATAGAGTACAGATCATCCTTAGAAAAAATATTGGATGCTTTTTCCAAATAGAACAGATAGGGCAGAGTTCTGATACTCTAAAAATTTACAATCTAATTAAAAGTGGCGTTCACATTCCCGAAAGCTAGGGGTAGCCAGGGTTATGGTGAAGAAATTAAAGGAGTAATCCACTTCTAAAATTGTGGAAAAAATAAGGGATATTCGCTCAGCATCACACCAAAAACGATAATGCAGTAAGAAAGGAATGGAAGAGTGAGGAAGTTGTTTGAAACAAGGCAAGGAACAGTGCTTGTGGGGGGCAGCATGCCTCCCAGAACTCAGATGTTCCCACCCAGCAGGAAGGCTCTGGAGCGTCTCAGGTAATGAGAGCTGTGTCCTGGAAGGAAGGAAGGGTGTGAGGGTCAGAAGGAAGCAGGGTGTCTGGTCTGGAGAACTAGCGGAGCATTTTAGAAACCACTCAGTCATAGGCATTGGTTCATTTATTCATGCATGCATGCATGCGAGCCTGTGTGTGTTCATTCAATTATTCAACAAGCAACTGAGTGCTGACAGCCTGCCAGGCTCCAGAGAAATGCCGGCAGACACTTGGAAGGTGATTATCTTCCCTCTGTACCCATCTCACTCTCTTCGTCTCCACTTTCTTATTGGAATAGTCACTGGTGTCTGGTGGTGGGGTACGAGCAGAGACAAATAACTACAGGGCAAATTTGCACAACACTAGTTGCATTTGTGTTACATTACAATGCATGAGGCCATCACGTGGTATATTCAATGATAGTGCCTACTTCAGTGTGATAAGTTGCAATTACAGCAGTGAACTTCCACCTCCAACCAATACAGAATGGTAGCAACTAGACTTACACTCCCACCAAAGCAACTAACACACCTGATAAAACCTATGTAATGATAGTTTCCAGAACATTGGCCGCCAGGTGATAAGGACAGTGATCTCTGAGAGACAAATGTGATGAGCCATATGCACGTCCCAGTCACTTCCTGGTGACGTTTCCAGGCTGCAGCATAGGGAAGGGGAACCCAGACAGCCCAGCAGCCTCTGTGATTTGAACTGGGATTCTGAGGAGAGCAAGGCAGCTGGAGTTTTCCAGGGTCAGCGCTGGTGAGGAGAGAGCTGCAGAGAGAAAGATCACTGGAGACCTGAGGAGTGGCCCTCCTGAGTCTTCGGCTAATAAGTGCATAGCTGTGAGGAAATTACTGAAGACCAGAGAAAGGACCACTCAAAATGATTACAAGGAACAATTCCTACAGTTTACACAGGGCTGGGAATATTTCCTGTTTCCTTTAGCCAAAGTGGAAAACATTATGTATGGGGCATCAGATAAAGTGCTTAGGAGTTTGTCTCAATAGTGGAGCAAAACTGGCATTTGACTAAATGCTTCCATGGTCTCAACCTAATAAAGCTGAAAAGCAAGCCTGGGAAGGGTCAAACTTGTTTCCAGATACCTGTGTCCCAGAACAAAGGTCAAGGATATTTATAGGGATACAAAAATATCCACCATCCTACAAGGTAAAATTTACAATGTCTGACATCCAATCAAAGACTGGCCTAAAGACAGGCATGAAAAACAGCAGGAAAATAACTCATAATAAAGAGAAAAACTGGCCGGGCATGGTGGCTCACGCCTGTTATCCCAGCACTTTGGGAGGCCGAGGCTGGTGGATCACCTGAACTCAGGAGTTTCAGACCAGGCTAGCCAACATGGTGAAACCCTGTCTCTACTAAAAACACAAAAGTTAGCCAGACGTGCTGGCATGCACCTGTAATCCCAGCTACTAGGGAGGGGAAGCAAGAGAATTGCTTCAACTGGGGAGGCGACTCTGGAGCAAGACTCCAACTCAAAAAAAAAAAAAAAAAAAAAAAGAGAGAGAAAAGCCAGTTGGAATCAGCTCAGGAATGACATAGACATGAAGAGTACCAGAAATGGCAACTCTTGGTATATATATGAAAGACTTTTTCTTATTATTTAAATCTCCTTTAAAGATAATTGGCTTCAAAGAGTAATGGCAATCGTGCATTAATGAATTTTCATAAATCCCTGAATGTGCACCTGGATGCATTCATTGCCTCAGATGATTTGTGCATTTGATTTTTTGCTGAATAAACCTGTATTTTTAGCATATACCAGAAGTAATAAAAGGTGTTCAATCTGTTAAACATACCTATACATACAATAATAATAATACCTTTGTATGTAGATATTATGGCCACTCTATATAGTAGGTGTGGATCACAAGCCAGGGGCAGTGGGTAACTGTTATAGGGATGGAGTGATTGAAAACCACATGTGAACTATGTGGAATGGGTACAGAGTGAATCCTTGAAACAGAAAGATGCTCTTTAGAAGAAAGGGAACAGATGTTCAAAAAGAGAGTGGATCACCAATTAAGTGATGTAAAAAAGATTCTATGCATCAAGTCAGAGTCATTTACATACTTCTAAGCTCCTTTCTAACTCTAGGAGTCTACAGCTGAATAACACAGTCCATTACCAAATCGGAGCACTTCCTCATAGATGAAAAATTGTCCTTACAAAAGGTGGGTGGGTTGTAGCCAACAAAACTAAACAAGAGAAATCAATTAGAGGAATAATAATTGGAAAAGAAGGAAAATGATGTTTGCACATGATAAAAGCCAACACCTGAAAAACCTGAATCAATAACACTAATCCAAACAAAAGAATTCAGTGAGATGAAGGATATAAATTTAATACATAGAAATCAATATACACAAATCATGATCAATTAGAAGACATGTTGATAGTGAAAACCTCATTTACAATAACAACAAAGAAAATAAAATGCAGCTGATTCTCACTATTCATGTAGTTATGTTCTATAAAGTTGCATCTAACACTGAATATTGAATCATTGCTCCTAGGGGATATACAAGATTAGGTTCCTGCAGGCCTCTGGTCACCAATTTTCATCAACGAATCAATACATAACTTTGTTTTATGTGTGTTTCTGTTCAAAGATATCTTCTTTTTTTTGAGGCAGAGTCTCACTCTGTCACCCAGGCTGGAGTGCAGTGGCATTATCTTGACTCACTTCAAGCTCTGCCTCCAGGGTTCAAGTCTTTCTCCTGCCTCAGCCTCCCAAATAGCTGATATTACAGGTGCTGGCCACCACCCCCAGCTAATTTTTGTATTTTTAGCAGAGACGAGGTTTCATGATGTTGGCCAGGCTGATCTGGAACTCCTGACCTCAGGTAATCTGCCCACCTCAGCCTCCCAAAGTGCTGGGACTACAGACATGAGCCACTGTGCCCCGTCCAGAGATATCTTAATATATATTGCTGACTCATTAACATGCTCATGCCCAACCATATAAGCATGTTTACAGTAGGAGAGCTAAAACAAGAAGGCAGTAGACGACTCAGATTTTTTCACTGCTTTGAGAATGCACCTGTCTGCAAACATGTCTCTAGCATTGATTTTGGGGTTACAAATAAGTTTTAGCAGTGATATGGTTTGCATCCATGTCCTGGCCCAAATCACATGTCAAATTATAATCCCTGGCTGAGTGTGGTGGTTCATGCCTATAATTCCAGCACTTTGAGAGGCCAAGACTGGCAGATTGTTTGAGCTCAGCAGTTCAAGACCAGCCTGGGCAACATGGCAAAACCCTGTCTCTACAAAAAATACAAAACATTAGCTGGGTATGTTTCACATGCCTGTAGTCCCAGCTACTTGGGGAGGCTAAAGTGGGAGAATTGCTTCAACCTATAAGGCAGAGGTGGCAGCGAGCCATGAACATGCCACTGTACTCCAGCATGGGCAACAGAGTGAGACTCTGTCTCAAAAAAAAATGTAATCCCCAATGTTTGAGGAGAGGCCTGGTGGGAGGGTGATTGGATCATGGGGATGAAGTTCTTGTGAATGGTTTAGCACTGTCCCTCCCTGGGTACTGTATAGTAACTGAGTTCTCGTGAGATCTAAAAGTATGTAGCATCTCCCCTCCCCTCTCTTCCTCCTGCTCTGACCATGTAAGTACTGGCTCCTTCTTCACCTTCCACCATAATTGGAAGCTTCTTGAGGCCTCCCCAGAAGAAGATGCTGCCATGCTTCCTATACAGCCTGCAGACCCATGAGCTAATTAAACTCCTTTCTTTATAAATTACCCAATCTCCAGTATTTCTTTATAGCCATGTGAGAATGGACTAATATAAGCAGGTAGGTGAATTCACAAACATGGAATTCATAAATAATGAGCATGGACTGTATATAGAATAAACTTAACAAGAAATATGCAAAACCAATACATGAAAAGCTTTGAAACACTTCTAAAAGACACAAAAGTACACTGGAACATCCCTCGTTTTAGATAGTGTAGCAGGAGTGGCCACGGGAAATGGATCTGTCGAATACCGAATAAAGGAGGGAAGAGTTTATTCTGCCGGGAGACCAGGCAGTAATTTGTCAAAAGCCCAGCTCCTCTAACAAAGGAAGGTTCTGCCTTTATATAGGCTTATACTTTAGTTGTTACACGTGGAAGAATCTTAGGTTTATTGTTTTAGGAATCACATATGAAAGGGTTCCGGTGTACAGTTTTAGGACTCACATGTGAAAAGGTCTCTGTTTATAGTTTCAGGAATCACATATGAAAGGGTTCTGGTTTACAGTTTTAGGACTAACATATGAAAAGGTTTCTGGTTTGATCTTGTTTTAAGTAAAAATAGTGTCTTCCAGAGAGTTTCTCCAAGACCAAGCGTGTTATTTTCAGGAAGGAGATTCAGGAGGCGCCAGCTGGCCTGCTCTCTCTTCTATTGAGATGCACAGTGGATGACAGAGGGGGAGGGAATCCCAAATGCTTGGGTCTCCTTCCTCAATAGGATTACTGAACATGATGAAGATGATAGTTCTCCCTGAGTTCATGTATTACTATAACACAATCCCAGTAAAAACAACAGCAGATATTTTATGAGGCTTGAAAAGTTTCTATAAAAGTGGTAAACCAAAAATAAAATTCTAAGTCCCCCAACCATCTGAATGGCCTTCCCCTAGGCTGGGGCACTCTAAACTTTAACTTAAAAGATGGGTTCAGGCCCGAGGGGAAGTAGAGGTTGGACATGCCTCATTATACCCTCCAGCATTCATGTCAACACAGACCTTAAGCCTGATAAGAAATATTTACAATCTATTCTCTCTAAAGCCTGCTACCTGGAGGCTTCATCAGCATGATTAAACTTTGGTCTCAACAACCTCTTCTTGTAACTCAGACATTCTTTTCCCTTGATAATAACACTTTTAACCAATTGCCAATCAGAAAATTTTAAAATCTGCCTATAATCTGGAAGCCCCCCCTTTGAATGGTCTCCTGCCTTTCTGGACCAAACCATTGTATATCTTAAAGGTATTTAACTGATGTGCCATGTCTCCCTAAACTGTCTAAAACCAAGCTGAACCCTGACCACCTTGGGCACACGTTCTCAGAGTCTCCTGAGGGCTGTGTCACGGGCCATGGTCACTCATATTTGGCTCAGAATAAATCTCTACGAGTATTTTACAGAGTTTACTCTTTTTGTCAACAGAGTTCATATGAAAAAAGAAACGTGAGTCTCTAAGAAAATACTATAAAATAAAGCTATGAGGAGGAACTTATGTTAGCATATTAAACTCTATGATACCTCTATGCTTAAAATAGTGTGGCACCAATGAGATATCATCTCACACCAGTGAGAATGGCTATTATAAAAAGTAAAAAAAAAAAAAAAAACTAACGTATGTTGAAGAGGTTGTGGAGAAAGGAATGCTTTTACACTGTTGGTGGGAGTGTAACTTAATTCAACTGTTGTGGAACACAGTGTGGCAATTCCTCAAAGACCTAAAGACAGAAATACCGTTCAACCCAGCAATCCCATTATTGGCTTTATACCCAAAAAAAAAAAAATTTTTCTATTATAAGGACACATGTACTGTATGTTTATTTCAGTTCTATTCACAATAGCAAAGACATGGAATTAACCCAAATGCCTATCAATGATAGACTGGATAAAGAAAATGTGGTACATATACACCTGGAATACTATGCAGCCATAAAAAGGAATGAGATCATGTTCTTTGCAGGGACATAGGTGGAGCTGGAGGCCATTGTCCTTAGCAAACTAAGACAGGAACAAAAAACCAAATACTGCATATGCTCTCACTTATAAATGGAGCTAAATGATGAGAACACATGGACACATGGCTGGGGGAACAACACACATTGGAGCCTATCAGAGGGATGGAGGGTGACAGGAGGGAGAGAAGCAGAAAAAAATAACTAATGGATCCTAAGCTTAAAATCTAGGAAATGAGATAATCTGTACAACCAACCCCCATGACACACATTTACTTATGTAACAAATCTGCACATGTACCCCTGCACTTAAAAGTTAAAAATATAGTAGTGTGGTGCTATCACAAGGAAAGGAAAATGAATTGATGGAATAAAATATTATCCAAAAAAGACATATATTAATCTATCTATCATCTGTCTGTCTATCTATATATCTATCTGCAATTGTCCTTCAATATTCAGGGGATTCGTTCCAGGAACCCCTTGGACACCAAAATCTGAGGATCCTCAAGCCCTGCAGTTGGCCCTGTGGAACCCATAGAAACAAAAGGTCAGCCCTCCATATTTATGGGTTCCACATGCCATGAATACTGTAATTTTCAATCCACAGTTGGTTGAATCCACAGATGCAGAACCTGAGGATACAGAGGGCTGACCATATTTGGAAATGCTGTATATTATAAAGGTGGCATCTCAAATCACTGAAACTTTAATAACAAGTGTTAGGACAATGGATACTCATTGGAAAAACAGTAAGGATCCATGTCTCACATCATGAGACATCAATCACCACCTGCGGAGCTCTGTCCTGCAGCTGCTGTCTCAATGACGGATGAATGAATATATTCTCACACCTAGTACAGTGATTTGAGTGGACTAGGGATGGTGATCAATGCTTTCAGAGGGTGAATGCAGTTAACTGACTATAACTTCCTGTACCTCCTCACATTTATTCAGTATAGGTTGAATAACACAGGTTCTAAGTCAACATGCTTGTGGATAATTAACATGGTTAAAAGAGTGATTTTATGAATGCTAAAAGCTTTAGGTTCTGGGGCTCAGAGTAAACACCACTAATGGGTAATTTCCCTTTGAGCTCCCCTAGAGAAGGCTATCCAGCACAAAGTTTACATGAGCAAACAGAGACAAAGGGAAGTGGGGTAAACAGACCTAACTGGGGAAGCTTTATTGTCCCTATCTTTTACCCTATGACTTAAAATTCTAATGTAATGAACTGGCTACCTTCAACCTGTTCCATTTAAACCTTTCGGCCTTCCAAAAGGTTTGAGGCTATAATCTTCTAACTTTCCCTAATATTTCCTTAATATTTTGCTAGTCACCCCAAGTGAATCCCAACAATACCACATACAAGAATAAACTCCAAATGGATAAAAGTCATAAATGTAAAAAAAAAATCAAAAGCAGACAGGTACTGGAAGAAAACCTGAGTGAATTCCTCTATAACTTGATGTAGAGAAAGGTTTTCCAACTATAATTCAAAATCCAGGTGCAATAAAATGTTGCTAACCTTGACTAGATAAAAATTTATTTTTTAAAAATGTATTTCCAAAGACACCATAAACAAAGTCAAAAGACAAATGACAAATGGAGAGAAAATATTTGCACTAAATAGCACACAAAGAGCTGGTGTCTGTAAAATACAAAGAATTCTTTAAAATTCAAGGGAAAAAGTTGACCAAAGACCTGGTAAAATAAAAAATAGGTAAAAGACAATGAATTATTTATATAGATATAAGAATAGACCTAAAAAATATGAAAAGATGTTTAACTTCACTCATGATAAAAGAAATACAAATTAAAACTAGACTTAGTCCAGGTACAATGGCTCACACTTACAATCCCAGCGCTTTGGGAGTCTGAGGTGGGTGGATAAAATGAAGCTAGGAGTTCAAGACCAGTCTGGGCAACATGGCAAAACCCCATCTCTCTCTACTAAAAATACAAAAATTAGCCCAGCATGGTGGTGCATGCCTGTAATCCCAGCTACTCAGGAGGCTGAGGCATGCAAATGGCTTGAACCCAGGAGGCAGAGGTTGCAGTGAGCCTAGATCCAGGCCACTGCATGCCAGCCTAGGTGACAGAGTCAGACTCTGTCTCAAACATACACTCTCTCTCTCTCTCTCTCTCACACACACACACACACACACACACACAAACACACACACTACACTATACTTAGAGAACTGCCAATAATGTGCCAATATGAAATAGTCATGCAAATCCTTTTACAGGTAACAATTTTAAGACCTTGATATGGTTTGGCTATGTCCCCACCCACATCTCATCTTGAGTTGTAGCTCCCATAATTCCCATGTGTCCTGGGAGGGTCTCAGTGGGAGGTATTGGAATCATGGGGGCAGGTGTTTCCCATGTTATTCTTGTGATAGTGAATAAGTCTCATGAGATCTGATGATTTCATAAAGGAGAGTTCCCCTGCACACACTCTCTTTCCTGCCACCAAATAAGTCATGGCTTTGCTCCTCCCTTGCCTTCCACCATGATTGTGAGGCCTCCCTAATACTATGGAACTGTAAGTCCATTAAATCTCTTTCCTTTCTAAATTACTCAGTCTCAGGTATGTCTTTATTAGCATCTGTCTTTCTGAGAACAAACTAATACAGTAAATTGGTACAAGGAGTGGGGTGCTGCCATAAAGATACCTGAAAATGTGGAAGTGCCTTTGGGACTGGATAACAGACAGAAGTTGGAACAGTTTGGAGGACTCAGAAGAAGAAAGGAGAATGTGGGAAAGTTTGGAACTTCCTAGAGACTTGTTGAATGGCTTTGACCAAAATGCTGATAGTGATATGGACAATAAAGTCCAGGCTATGATGGTCTCAGATGGAGGTAAGAAATTTGTGAGGAACTGGAGTAAATGTTGCCTTTGCTATGCAAAGAGACTGGCAGCATTTTGCCCTGCCCTAGAGATCTGTGGAACTTTGAAATTGGGATTTATGGTATGTGGCAGAAGAAATTTCTAAGCAGCAAGGCATTCAAGATGTGACAGAGCATAGAAATTTGGAAAATTTGCAGCCTGACAATGCAGTAGAAAAGAAAACCCCATTTTGGGAGGAGAAATTTCAGTCAGCTACAGAAATATGAATAAGTAATGAGGAACCAAATGCTAATCACCAAGACAATGGGGAAAATGTCTCCAGGGCATGTCAGAGACCTTCATGGCAGGCCCTCCCATCACAGGCCTAGAAGTCTAGTAGGAAAAAATGGTTTTGTGGGCTGGGTCCAGGACCCCCCTACTCTATGCAGCCCTCAAATATGGTACTCTGTATCCCAGCTGTTTCAGCTCCAGCCATGAGGTGAACGTACAGCTCTGGCTGTTGCTTCAGAGGATGCAAGCACCAAGTCTTTGCAGCTTACTTGTGGTGTTGGGCCTGTGGGTGCATGGAAGTCAAGAACTGAGGTTTGAGAACCTCTGCCTAGATTTCAGAGGACGTTTGGAAATACCTGGATGTCCAGGCAGAAGTTTGCTTCAGGGGTGGGGCCCTTATGGAGAACCTCAGCTAGGGCAGTGCAGAAGGAAAATGTGGGGTCAGATCCCCCACACAGAGTCCCTGCTGGGGCATTGCCTAGTGGAGCTGTGAGAAAATGGCTACAGTCCTCCAGATCCCAGAATGGTAGGTCCACCAACAGCTTATGCCATGCGCCTGGAAAAGCCACTGACAATACCAGCCATGAAAGCAACCAGAAGGGGGCTGTACTCTGAAAAGCCCCACTTGGGGCAGAGCTGCCCAAGGTCAAGGAAGCTCACCTCTTGCTTCAGCATGACCTGGATGTGAGACATGGAGTCAAAAGACATCATTTCAGAGCTTTAAGATTTCACTGCCCTATCGCCTTCATTTTGGCCAATTTCTCCCATTTGGAATGGGTGTATTAACAACTTGCTTTGGATGATACAGGCTCAAAGGTGGAAAGGAATTGCCTTGTGTCAGATGAGACTTTGGACTGTGTACTTCTGGGTTAATGCTGAAATGAAGACTTTGGGGGACTGTTGGGAAAACATGATTGGTTTTGATATATGAGGACATGAGATTTGGGAGGGTCTAGGGGTGGAATAATATAGTTTGGCTGTGTCCCCACCCAAATCTCGTGTTGAATTGTAGCTCCCATAATTGCCATATGTTGTGGGAGGTACCACACAACACATGGGGAGGTAATTGAATCATGGGGGCAGGTCTTTTCCATGCTGCTCTCTTGATAGGAAATAAGTCTCATGAGATCTGATGGTTTTATAAAGGGGAGTTCCCCTGCACATGCTCTCTTGCCTGCTTCCATGTAAGTCACACCTTTGTTCCTCTCTTGCCTTCTACCATGCTTGTGGGGCCTCCACAGCCATGTGGAACTGTGAGTCTATTAAACCTTTTTCCTTTCTAAATTACGCAGTCTTGGGTAAGTCCTTATTAGCAGCATGAGAACAGACTAATACAGATCTGGATAAATTTTTTTAAGTTACCAACTATTTAAAGGCCAATAAAATGCCAAGACCAGAGAGAAACTACTGGAGAGTTTATTCTTTAAAACT
Source organism: Plecturocebus donacophilus (assembly GCA_004027715.1). NCBI lineage: Eukaryota > Metazoa > Chordata > Mammalia > Primates > Pitheciidae > Plecturocebus > Plecturocebus donacophilus. Next base: position 27,685 of record PVKP010016755.1, read on the forward strand.
GAAACTGGAGAAGAAAAGAATTGTAAGTTTGTGACATTCTGGCCTGAGAGCAACCCCCAACATTCAGGGTCAAGGCAGCAAAAAATTATAGCCTAACTGGCTTAAAGGTGCCAGAAATAAAAGTTCATGACTAGAAAAAAAGTGAAAGTTTAAAGAAAAATACTCATCAGCAAGAAACTACAGTGAGTGAATCATAAAACCTAAGTATGAACTTTGCCCTATTTCCTAGCTAGACACTAAATTATGCATGTACAAGGGAGAACCTAGGGAACCCTAAAAAAATTAGGCAGGGACCAGAGAGGAATCTACTGTTCAAAAACAGAGCTGCATAGAGAAAGTTCTATGTGTTTGCTGCTTTTTAACTGAAATGCATTTCCAGGCCATGTGTAGCTTGGGCAGCAGTAATCTAATGCCTTATGGGCTTACAGTACCAGGAGACAGAACTCAAGGCTGGAAGAACGGTTGGAAATTTAAGCAAGGGAACCACTGAAAGAGTGAGTCCTCAATGCTGAAGTTAACTACTTCCTATTACAAGAGAAAAAAGTTTGCAGTTTGAATCCAGGAAAGTTGACTGCCTACTAGAATTGAAAGTAAAAAATTAAGTGTACAAAAAAGAAACCACTCACACACACACACACACACACACACACACACACGAAGAAAACCTTAAGAACACAACAGAATCCAGAATCACTATATTTCCTGCAGTTCAATTTTGAACCAAAATTTAGTAGACATGCAAAGAAACAGGAAAATGTATTCTATTATTATGATAAAAGAAAAACATTCAATAAAAATTTTGATTTATTCCAGATGTTGTACAGCAGACATCAAAGTAGCTACTATAAATATATGCAAAGAATAAAACAGAATATCAATGAAGAAATAGATCATCTCAATACAGAAATGAAGGTATTAAAATGCAAGTGAAAAATTCTAGAACTGAAAGGTACAACACAGAGTACACTAAATAGATTGAGCAGCAAAATGGAAAGGGCAGACAATTATTGAATTTGAATATAGATAGATAAAATTTACTCAATCCAAAAATAAAAAAAAAAGGAAAGAATATTGAAGAAAAGTTAACAAAACCTCAGAAACCCATGGAATAATTTCAAGATTTCAAAATACGTGCAATTGGAGTCCTAGAAGAGGAGGAGATAGAAAAAGAGAAAAAAAAAATCACTGGACACAAAATAACTGAAAGCTTCCAAAATGTGGTAGAAAATGTTAATAGATTCAAGAAGCCTAAGGAACCTGAAAACTTGATAAACACAAAGAAACTATTCCCACCCACATCATAGTTAAACTGCCAACAAGGAAATATTGAAACCAGAAAAACACACACACACAATATATTACATTCAGAGGAAGACAAACATGATTACGGATGGCTTTTCAATAAAAACTATAGATATTGGAGGATATTGGAATGGCATAGTGCGAAAAGAAATGAATTTAAGAACCTATCAGCAAAGAATTGTATATGCAGTAAAACTAGCCTTCAAAAGGAAGGTGAGAGGAGTTCCACTTCCAGTATGTTCAAGTAAACTCTTAACACAGACCCTCTAACAGATAGTTATAACTACTTAGAGACTCAAGAGAGGCACAAAAGCAAGCAGATTCTGATGTGGTGAGTGCCCTGTTATCACATATTTTAGCTTAAGGGCGGGCTAAGGCAAGACATGGTAAGTATCACGTGGAGGCTTAAGCTCTGAGATACACAGTCTTTCTGGCTTGAAAAAACAGAAAACAGAGTTTGGGAAAACTACAGCTCTTAGGGTATACAGAGAGATTACCACCAAGGAAAGATCTAAGTCTTGCTCTGTCACCCAGGTTGGAGTCCAATGGTGCAATCTCAGCTCACTGCAATCTCCGCCCCCTAAGTTCAAGCCATTCTCCTGTCTCAGCTTCCCAAGTAACTGGGATTACAGGCATGTACCACCACACTAGGCTAATTTTTGTATCTTTATGGGTTTTGCCCTGTCGGCCAGGCTAATCTCAAACTCCTGACCTCAAGTGATCCACCCACCTCGGTCTCTCAGAGTGCTGGGATTAGAGGTGTGAGCCACCGTGCCTGTCCTCTGACATCTTAACCATATATGTACAGACAGATGGCAAACAGATCAATTAAGGGTAAAAGCTAAATTGAAATTTTAACACTTACCCAAGAGGCAGCATTTTCAATATAAGTTCAACAAAGTTAATTGTCTGCTAAAACAAAAATAGCAAGTCTTCTGAGGAATGTAACAGAATTCAGAGTCTCTACAACCTAACATTTATAAAGTATATAACTAAAATCCTAAGTTATTTAACATATAACTATGAAAATGTCATCTGTTTCAAGAGAAAAACTATAAGGCAATTAACCCTGAGATGACCCAGCTGTTAGATTATCAGACAAGGACTTTACAACAGCTATAATAACTATGTATATTAAAGTCAAGGAAAATATACTTATAATAAACTATTTAAAAAACAAACAAATGAAAATCCCAGAACTAAAAGATACAACATCTTAATGTTAAAAGAAATCCACTGAATGGTCTTAAGAACAGATATTACATGGTGGTGAAAGGATCAATGCAACAAGAAGAGCTAACAATCCTAAATATATACACACCCATTACAGGAGCACCCAGATACATAGGGCAAGTTCTTAATGACTTACAAAGAGACTTAGACTCCCACACAATAATAGTGGGAAACTTCAACATTACACTGTCAATATTAGACAGATCAACGAGATAGAGAATTAACAAGGATATCCAGGACTTGAAATCAGACCTGGAACAAGTAAACTTAATAAATATTTACAGAACTCTCCTCCCCAACTCCACAAAACATACATTTTTCTCAGTATCACATTACACCTATTTTAAAAGTGACCACATAATTGGAAGTAAATCACTCCTCAGCAATTGCACAGAATTTCACAGGTTTAGATAAAATATTGGTTGGCTGCTTACTTGTTATTTTCATCCCCTATTCCTTCCTGTCTCCATTGTTAAGCACAGTTATTGGCATAAAAGAGGTATTTAATACCCATTTTTAGACTACATTCTAGTCTGGGCAATAAAACAAGAATCCCGTTCTGTCTCCCTCTTTCTCTCTCTCTTTCTTTCTCTCTTTCATTCTTTTTTTTTTCTTTCTTTTGCTCTTTCTTTCTTTCTCCTTTTCTCTCTTTTTCTTTCTTTCAAAAAAAAAAAAGAACAGAATACAAATGGCAGAGGAGCCAATGACTCTGAGATTGATCAATAGAAATTGTGAAGTCTGAAAAAGAGATACAAGATTTAAATAAACAGGACTTCAGAAACTGTGGGGAAATACACACTTAGTAATCCAAGTTTTAAGATGAGAAGAGAGAGATAATGGGGAAAAATATTTGGAGAAGTAATGGCTGCAAATCTCTCAAATTTGACTAAAGATATAAATTTATAGCTCCAAAAGAAGACATCTGTGAGGCCAACAAACATGAAAAAATGCTCATCATCACTGGTCATTAGAGAAATGCAAATAAAAACTACACTGAGATACCATCTCACACCAGTTAGAATGGTGATCATTAAAAAATCTGGAGACAACAGATGCTGGAGAGGATGTGGAGAAATAGGAACACTTTTACACTGTTGGTGGGAGTGTAAATTAGTTCAACCATTGTGGAAGACAGTGTGGCGATTCCTCAAGGACCTAGAAATAGAAATTCCATTTGACTCAGCAATCCCATTGCTGGGTATATATCCAAAGGATTATAAATCGTTCTGTTATAAAGACACATGCAGCCCTGTTGGCCAGGCTAATCTCAAACTCCTGACCTCAAGTGATCAACCCACCTTGGTCTCCCAGATTGCTGGGATTAGAGGTGTGAGCCACCATGCCTGTCCTCTGACATCTGAACAATACATGCACAGACAGATGGCAAACAGATCAATTAAGGATAAAAGAGCTAAATTGAAATTTTAACTGCCACCCAAGAGGCAGCATTTTCAATATAAGTTCAACAAAGTTAACAGTCTGCTAAAACAAAAATAGCAAGTCTTTGGAGGAATGTATTTTTTTAATTAACCATTTCTTCTTATATTAATATACCAGGACTTGAAGTAATAATATATTCAGTGACTCACATACTCCAATAATAAATGCTGTTAGGTAATCTTCAGCCTGAAACAAATTTTCATTTATTGACTACTTGCAGTACAGTGATTTTGCATCTTAGCTGCTAATCAAAGATGGTTATATATTAAATAGGAGAAGACGTAGCCTCTCTTCCAGATATCAACTCTCAGAAATCTGGGCAAATTTAATTTTAAGAACTGGAATTGCATCTCCTGGTGGCAGTTGTCACCCTGAGAACAGGAACAAGGCAAAGAAAGTATACAGGATTTTGATTCTCCTACACAGGTGCACATAAAGTTAGTTTATTAATGACTACGTTTTGAAGCCAGCCATTTTGTCCAATATTTAAATAACAAGCTGTATAATATTAAAGCAGAATGTGCTACCACACTGTGACAGAAGTACAGCTTTATCCATAAACCCTTCACACAATTATACATTAAATGCTATTTTTATTTAAGCAAGGCACCCCTACTTGTTCTAAAATATGAGATGTGCTACTCCATTATAAAAGCAAATGAGGACACTGATTTTTTCCTATCTAGAGCTGGTTTAAATTCAAATGAAGTCATTAATTTTCTCACCATTCTGGACTGTTCTGACATGTCACTTCACAGTTTTGAGACTAACAAACACCCTTAGGTTTACCCCAAACCAAAAAAAACCAGGGAGGGACAGACAGTTCAGACAACTTTTAAGTTAAGACTAGTATGTCCCTTAAGTAGATAGGCACCATCATTAAACACCTTTAGTACAAGGCTTAGAAAGGCAAAACATTTCTAAAGACATAAAACTGCCAAATTGTCATTTATACTCACTAAGGTGTGGTATTTATTTTTTGCTTTGATTTTTTTAAATTCCTATCTCTCTCTCTAAGTAATCAAATACAGCAAAATTTAAAACTATTCTGCCAAGCCATACCAGTTCAAAGGTCTGAAACCTTTCTTTGCTTTGGTGAATGTTTGGCTAAAATAAATCACTGTTTCACTCCATGAGAAGTTTTACATCAGAGCACTCAATTCACAGGCAAAAAAAAAAAAAGACTATTATTTTTTAAATGAAAGAATTTAAGGAATACTGCTGACTAAAAACATGTAGTCTTTACAATGGACAACCTATCATCTATGAAAACAAACTGTCTAATCATATAAAATAAAGACCATATTTTTAAATCAGATCCTGGAGAGTTTAAACAAAAATTTTAATTTGTGGTTTATTTCATAATCCCAAACTGGATCTTTCATTTCTTCTTCTAAGCAGTCCAATGACATTTTTCTTAGAAGCAATTAACCCAAAACACCAAAATCAATTCCCCAGCAGTTGCTGCTAATAAACTGGAACTGTATATCCCATGTCCAAGAAAGATGTGCAAATGAAATGCTTCTTGCTTCATTCTTATCTGGCGCCCCTGAAGTCTTATTTTCCTTTTGGACAAGAACTCAGGAACAGTTCAATGTACTGTGATGAACGTGGGCCGATTCTTGAGCATTATTACAACAGCACCCTCGTGGGTCTCAAAGTGCACATCAGCTTCTCCAGTGGCTTATCCACCGGAGCTGTATTCCATGGTAATTCTAATAGGCTTCAGTGGAGTGAAAAAGTTTATAATGTCTTGGACATTGGCTTGGAAAGGTAATCCTCTCATGTGGACAAAATGCAGAGAAGGCGTAGTTCCAAAATCAGGAGCCTCTGGAAGCTTTACTGGCACCTCTCTAGGCAATTCTATTTCTTTCTCACTTTCAAAAGCTGTCATGGGTCGAATATCCTCATTTACTTTGTGTTCTTCAAAGACCATTTCTGGGTCAGTTATATACTTAGCAGTAGGAGAAGATGCCATTTTCTTTCCCTTATGAGAACCAACATGTGTTTGAACTGCATTCCTTCTGCTTTGAAATATCTCGATGTATTGATTACCAATTTCTTCCCTGTGTTTCAACAGGGCTTGGCTGGCCATTTCTGGTTCTTCAAATTGCACATAGGCTTCCCCTGTTTTTTGTCTCCCTCTGTAGTCCATCACAAAAGTAACGTCAACTATATTCAGTCCTGCAAAGAAGTTTACAATGTCTTTCTCGTTGTGACTATAAGGAAGTCCTCTCAAATGAACCACACCATCATTTACCACAGGCGAAGATTTGACCTACAGGCTCTTCGTTAAGGCATCCATATCTTCATTGTTTATCTCAGTTTGGTGAATCCCAGAGTAAAAAAGAAGAAAATCATTCCATCACAGTCACAATGTTGAAAAACAAACATGGAGAAAAAAAATCTTGAAAGTTGCCAGAATAATAAACAACACATCACATGAAGGGGAATGCTAATTAGAAACCACTGACTTATCAGCACCTACAGAGGCAACGACCCTACAGTGGGACAACATCATTAAAGCGTTGAAAGAAAACAAAACCTCTCAACCCAAAATTTCACATCAAGTGAAAATATCCACAAAAATGAAAGTAAAATGAAGACACTTGCAGATAAAAGTAAACCAGAATTTATAATCAGAAGAATTGCACTATAAGAAATGCTAAAGGAAATTCTTCAGGCTGATGGGAATTGATAGAAAACAGAAAATCAGATCTTAAGGATGGGATGAACAGGATCTGAAATAATAATTATCCAGGCAAATATTTTAAAATCTTTTTCTCTTTACTTCCTTAAAATACATATAGATATAATACACATGGCAACTATGACGCAAATAGAAACAGGTGGAGGGGGTGAATGGACATACATGGGTGCAAGGCTTTTGCAATTATATATTTTGTTTTTTGTAGATTTTAACTTCTTTCTCTTAACACTTCTAGAACAAGTAGACCAAAACCAAAAACCAGTAAAGATTATCTCAACCATCTTGACTTGTACCCCAAATCCTAGATAATATATTTATTTTCAAGTATGCTTGTCACTTTCACCAAGACAGCCCATGTGCTTGACCATAAACCAAGTTCCAATAAATTTAAAAGAATTGCAGTCATACAAAGTATGTACTTGGGCCACAATGAAATTAAAAGAAAAGCCAATAACAATAAGATACCTATGAAAATCTCAAAATATTTGGAAATGAGACATGTATTTCTAAAAATTCATGGAACAAAGAAGAACTCACAAGGTAAAATGACAAATGCAAAAATTAGTTATTTGAAATAAATCAACAATATAGATAAACCTCTAATTAGCAAGAAAAAAGAGAAAACACACATACAAACGGATTATCACTACTAGAATGCCTACAGACATTCAAATAATAATAAAATAATATAGAGACAAGATATTTCCTGAAAATTCAAAAAGGAAGATAAAATTAACCTTGAAAAATATAACCAAAACTGACATAAAATGAAACAGAAAGTATAAATTACCTTCTATCTGTTAAAGAAAGTTTATTTGTTATCAAAATCCTTTTTACAAAAGAAGCTCCAGGCCCTGATGGTCAACTGGTGGATTTTATCAAATATTTGAAGATTAAATTATAGGCTGAGTATATATGGTGCCTTACACTTGTAACGCCAGCACTTTGGGAGGCTGAGGCAGAAAGATTGCTTGAACTCAGGTGTTCAAGACCAGCCTGGGCAACATAGCAAGACCCCATCTCTACAAAAAATAAAATAATTAGCCAGGCATGGTGGCATGCATCTGTGGTCTCAGTTACTCAGGAGGCTGGGGTGGAAGAATCACTTGAACCCAGGAGGTTGAGGCTGCAGTGAGCCAAGATCATGCCACTGCACTCCAGCCTGGGCAACAGAGTGAAACCTTGTCTCAAGAAAATAAATAAATAAGAAATAATAACAATCTTACACAAACTCTTTCAGAAAATGGGGGAGGAATAGGGGTAAAGACCAGAAGTTAAGCAATGCAGATAGCCTCTAGAAGCTAGAAAAGATAAATAAACAGATTCTCAATCTGAAGCTTCTAGAAGAAGGCTGCCAACACCACAATTTGAGAATTCTTACCTCCAGAAATGCAAGAGAATAAATTTATGTTGTTTTAAGTCACTTGAAAAAAAAAAAAAAAAAAGTAGGCCAGATTCACTGGCTATCACCTATAATCCCAGCACTTTGAGAGGTCAAGGCAGGCGGATTGCTTGAATCCAGGAATTTGAGACCAGCCTGGGCAACATGGTGAAATGTCTCTACCAAAAATACAAAAATTAGCCAGGTGTGGTGGCACATGTATGTAGTCTCAGCTACTTGAGAAGCTAAGGTGGGAGGATCACTTGATCCAGGGAGGTAGAGGGTGCAGTGAGCCAAGATCATGCCACTGCACTCTAGCCTGGGCAACAGAACAAGACCCTGTCTCTGTCTCTAAAACAAACAAACAAAAGATATTAAAAAAAAAAAAAAAAAAAAAAAAAAAAAAAAAAAAAAAAAAAAAAAAAGAAGAAAGAAAGAAGAAAAGAAAAAATAAAGAAAACAAGGGAGAAGGTAACACTTCTCAACTTGTTTTATGAGCCCAGCTCAACTCAGATCTCAACAAAGATTACAATGAAAGCAAATAGTATATAAGCAAATAAAAGCCAGTAATGCCTGAAACAGAAGCTAACTCATGGCCAAATTAAATTCATACAATAAAAAAAAGACTGTTTTAACAATTAAAACTCAATGTAATTCAATTAATTCCAGTTGAAGAGCTTTTCTGAATAGGTGCAGAAAAATGTATTTGACAAAATTCAAGATCCATTCACAATACAAACTTTCAAAAAAACAGGAAAAGAGAACTTCCTCAAACTGATCAAGGGAATGGTTATAGAAATGAGTCAAAGACAATCTCTGTGCGTTGGTATCTAGGTTGTTGATTTCTTCTGTATGAGACCTGTTAGCTCAAAGTCTGTCAGCAATAAACATAAATTTTGCATATCCAATTATTTTTAAAATGCCCAAACAAGCATATGTCCAACCATTTATGTCCTGTGTGCTTTGCATACCCCATGACATTTCACCCAGCAGCTGTTACCCATTGTTCAGATAGGGCTTTGATGTTGTAAGGCCTCAAGCCTCTGCTGCCCTTCAGGGTTCTCTAACAGGGAGAGACTCCCCACTATGTTGCTGAGCAACATCACCAAGGCACCTCTTTCTGATCTCCTCTCTCTTGTCCTCCTTCTGTGGGTGGCTCCTCACCACAAACCTCTGGGACGTCTCATGCTACAAGGGACCTTACCTCTCATTCAATCCTGTCCAAGTGCCACCCAATAAAGTTTTGTATGTGTTACTGCCATTCATGGTGATAACTTTTTTCTTGATCAGGCCACAAATCCTTTGGACCCCCTATAAATATCTACCAAACAAATCTACGGGTATCATCATACTTAATAGTGAATCAATGAATGCTTTTCTGCTATAATGGGAACAAGGCAAGGATGCCCACTGTGACCACTTCTATTAAACTGAGCAAGGTCCTGGCTAGTGCAAAAAGGCAAGAAAAAGAAAGGCATAAAGATCAGGAGAAAAGTGAAAATATTTCTATTTGCTGGGTCATAATTATTTATATAGAGACTCCTAAGGCATATTCACTACTATTATTCGAAGTTATAAATGACTTCAGCAAAGTCACAAGATATAAAGTCAATGTAAAAAACTCAATTTTATTTGTATATACAAGTAGCAAGCCATTGAAAATAAAATCTTAAAATTTTTCATTTAAAATGGTGTCAAAAACCACAAAGTATTTAGTAATAAATTTAGCCAAAGAAGTAACAACCTCTACCTTGAAAACTATAAAACATTTCTCAGAGAAATTGAAGGAGATCAAAATAAGTAGATTAAATCATGTTCACAGATTAAGGGAAAAAGCAACATTATTAAGATGTCAATTCTCCCACAAATCTCTATAGATTCAATGATATTTCACACATAGTTCCAGCAGGTTTGTTGACAGAAACTAAGAATCTTATTCTAAAATATATGTAGAAATATAAAGGAACTAAAATTTCCAAAGCATTCTTAATAAAACCCCACAAAGTTGGGGGGGTTAACCTACCTCATCTCAAGGCCTACTTTAAAACTACATTAAACAATAAGGTGTGGTTTTGGTGAAAGGATGCCGTATAGCTCAACTGAATGAAAAATAGTTCAAAAACGGACCCACACATATATGGCCACTTGATTTTCAACAAAATTCCCAAGGAATTTGATGGGGGAAAGAATGTCTTTTCAACAAATGATAACTTGAAAAACTGGATATTCGTATGGGGAAAAAATGACCATAAACAATAAATCACACCATAAATAAAAATTTACTGGAAATAGATGCGATCATAGACATAAATGTAAAAGCTGAAACTACAAAACATCTAAAACTTAGGATGAAATCTTTGTGACTGTGGAGGTAGGCTAATGTTTCTTTGTCATGTTCAAAAATCACTAAACATAAATGAAAAAATTGATGTTTGTCTCCATTAAAGTTCAAAACTTCTACTCAAAAAAAGATACTAACAAGGAAATAAGCAAATCACAGACAGGGAGAAAATATTTGTAATACATATTATTTGATAAGGGACTAGTTTCTAGGATATAAAATAACTCTTGCAACTTAGTAGTAAAAAAGCAAACAACCAATTTATATTTTTAATGGGCAAGATTTTAAAAGAGGATCTATGACTGGCCATGACTAGACAGTATGTGAAGAGTGACTCTCCATCATTAGTCATCAGGGAAATTATGGTAGTCATCATGAAAAATGAAAAACGTTATGTGTCAATTTAGCTAGGCTGCAGCAGTTATTCAAGAAAATGCTAATCTAAGTATTGTGAAGGTATCTCATAGATGGGATTGAGGTCCATGATCAATTGATTGTAAATAAGGGAAGCTACTCTAGATAATCTGGGTGGGCCTGGCTCAATCAGGTGAAAGGCCTTAAGAACAGAGCTGATGTGTCCCTGATGAAGAAGACATTCTGTCTGTGGGCAGCAGCTCCTGCCCATGACCAAGAGTCTCAGCCTGCCCTTCCTGACTGCCTGCCCTACATATTTCACTCTGGCTGGGCTAGAGAGTATGAAGATGGAGGGTGAGAAGGATGTCAATGAAAACCCTACAAGGGAGGCTGACTCCATCTGAATGATGCTGTACTGTGATCTCTGGACCTATTAGATACTAGGGCAGAAACATCACATAGCCTACAACGTCTGGGACTTCTGCTCTCACGTGATTCTCTTGGCACATTAGGGTCACAATCTTCCAAAGGAGGGACTGCATGGGGCTATTCAAGGTGCAGAGGATATTCTAATGCTAGATGGCCAATGCCAGACATTTGCTTACACCCATTGCCACCCCCCAACCTCCAAAGGGGAGCTCATGTCTAACTAAGGGGCTCTTTTCCCTTACTTTCCCATGGGTTGGGATTTACTTGGAGGATGGTGGTCCAGAGACTTTTATAATCCCAGACTGCTCTGGAAGTGAATTAAATAATTCTCCCTCCTCTCTTTACCTCATCTACTCTCTTTATTAATATATTTATCCTATACCTCGTGCCCATCAGAGAAACACGTTTTTTGCTGTTTTGCTGTGACTGAGATCCTGAAAAACACATCAGATTCCACCAACTCTCAATTCCCAAGGTACATCTGGTGCCTTTGCTCCCTGGACATTTCCATGTGGGTTGTCTGTATTCACATTTGTATTGTTCTATACACACCTCTGGGAAGGCTTCTGCTCCTTCCCCATCAAAGCTCGGAAGCCCTGGCAAGGCAGTATTTCATCAGGAATCTGCATTGGGCAAGGCTTCTCTGAACCTTGCAAGAATGTGTTACTACAAAAGCTTTGCTTTTGATGCAAAGGTTGGGATACCCTTTGCTCCTAGAGATGACCATTTCCACTTTTTTATAATTTAATTTAAAAAATTTTAACTTCTTGCAATTTTTAAGTGTTTAGATCTATATTAGTAAGTAGATACACATTGTTGTGCAATTTCACTTTTTTTGTTTTAAAAGTAATTCTGCCATCGTGGATTTACACATGGTCTGCTGGGGAATGTCATGAGATTTTAAATCTCTCTCTGGGATTTTTTGAGGGCACAGTCTAACAGAACTATCCACATTATCAAAAGCCTCTGTGTGTGTTTCTCTGCTGTCAGGATATATTTGAATATAAATAATTCACTTCCTGCCCGGAATCCAAAATTATATTCTATACATGTCAGTCTTCCCCGTAGTCCATCCTTACCTGCAGAACCAAAGAGGAACTGTGCAAGGTGGCAATTACTCCCCACAGTAGAGGTCTGCAACTTTAACTTGCCTACATATGGCCCTGGTGACAATGCAGAATCCAGAGTCCCATTCCTAGAGATTTGAATTTAGTGGGTCTGGAGTGGCACCTGTCATTCTGTATTTTTCACACACTCCTGAGCAGGATGGCAGCAAATTATCCTTGGGGAACCAGAGCCTAAGCAGGTGATCATAGAGAAGATGCCTGCCCACTATGCTTCTCCTCTCTCAGGCCTTAGCTGTAAGCATCCTCCAGCTGGGTCCAAGGAGAATTCAAGGACCTCCAAGATCCAGAGCCTGTTTTGCTTCTTCACTTACAGGCTTGTAGTCTGCACAGAAGATCCTCTAAGCACCTTGGGTGAAGACCATGCCTACCTCATAGGTCATTTCCCAATTCCAGTGGGAAATGGCTGTGTCTTGGATAACCTTAAAGCTTCCCTAGTCTGTGCACAAACAGTAGTCTTTCTCAGAATGTGATGAAGTGGGCATACTGTACATAGAGCCACGTGCTTAGTAGGTGCTCAATGGAATGAATGTGTTGTTAAGAACAAATAGTTTCTCTTCAAAGGGTTTCAATTTCTGGTTCTTTGTTCTGTTCTAAAAAGTAATCTTAGCCATTCATCTATCAGCCCTCCCTGTCTCTGCTGTGACCAAACACATCCGAGCATTTCCCGTCACCTATGTAACCATCCTTCCTGTCAAAAGCCCACCCTTGCCTCCTTGATGATGTCAACAGTAGCCAATTGGAATCAGCCTAGATTGTGTCGTCCGACCCCAGCCCACAGTGGGAGGACACAGGAACAGGGTCTGCGTTAGGGGACAAAAACTCCTGCTCGCCTTTGTTCTGTGCGCTCTCCCTTGCCTCTGCCTTGCATGCAGGAGATGCCCTTCTATAGAAGTAGATTGCCTTCCTGAGAAACTTTTGTCTGAGTGTTGGTTCCACTTTGAGGCACAGAGCATTTTTATCTCCAACAATCTGAGGGCTCGTCCAGGATTCCCATTCTCCTCTGGGGAAGGGTCTCTGGTCCCCTCCTGTGAGGAGGCGTGCCCCGCTGCCTCGGTTGTGGCAGCTCAAGGGTAAAGGAGTTGAGACCCACCAGTGTGATGAATAAACCCAGACTCTCAGCAACATGGGAAAGAAGCTGGCCAGCAGCTTGGGGAAAGGAGGCTCACATACCACAGTGACCAGGTAACTCTGCACAGACCAAGGTGAGAAAAGCCACAGGGGCGGCAAAGTATTGCCTTGGTGGTCGGGATTCTGGAAGTGGAAAGTGTGCGAATGGTAACAAGCACTACTGCTGTGCGGAGTGAGTCCAATCTGTGGTTCCGTGGTTACCTCAGACAGCTAATGGTGGCCCTCTTGTAGGGATCCTGACGTTGGGGTTTATACAGTCCTGACAATGCTAAGAGGAACATAATTTCCCTCTGGGGAAGTGGCCAGAGTAGATGAAGTGAGAGAAGGGTGCAAAGAACCTCCAGCAGGTGGGGCTAAAGGATAGGCAAGACATTTCCTATATGAGAGATTGAGGACCCAAATGGGAACTAGGACCCAAATGGGAACTAGGACCCAGTATGGGAACTATCCCAAGCAAGACAAGAAGTAGAAAGGATAAAATTAGCAACAAAGATATCCCACCCCCCGGTAGACTCCTAGGTCTCATGTTGAAACATTAGAAAGGTAATGAAAAGACTAAACATAAGAAAAAGCAACAAATGATAAAATCGTGCTGTTCCATTTGGATTCAAGAACCCATCCTCGAACTCTTAGTTTTCTGGCCAAAATTTGGGTCAAATGAGGAATGTATTTGTGACCTTTTAATAGAAAATGTTTCTAGCAGACCTGCCTCCCAAGAGGAAATAGATGCCCTATGTTGGTGGTGGGACATGTCTTTTACCCTCCAAGTGTTGAAAGGAGCAGGTCAAAAACTAATCTTTTGAGGAGATTTAGTTGTAAGCGTGCCCCATCAAATTAGAACCATCTTTCTTAAATCAAAAAGGCAAAAAGGTGGTTTATGGACTCAAAAATCTTAAAGTACAAGGCTGCTCTGTTAAAAAGAGATAATTTAACACTAACCACTGACCTAATCTAGCAGGTTTCTTAACAGGGAGTCTAAACCTAAAAAGAGAATACACATGTTTAGATTTAATTGACTATCACACAAAGGTTAGGCCCAATTCAAGAAAGACCCTCCCTTCAAAACAGGGCGGCACTCATTAATAGATGGTTCCTCCTAAGTGATCAAGAAAAAAGACACAACGGTATTCAGTAATTAATGGAAAAGCTCTTAAAGAAATAAAGTCAAGAAAATTGTCTAATCATTGGTCTACCCAAACTTGTGAGATGTTTGCATTGAGCCAAGCCTTAAAATACCTGCAAAAGCAGGAAGGAACCATTTATACTGATTCTAAGTACACCTTTGGGGTGGCTCGTACATTTAGAAAAGTTTTAAACTGAACGAGGTCTTAATAGTAAAGGTCAAAACTTTGTTCACAAAGAGTTAATCACCCAAGTATTAAATAACCTTCAGTTGCCAAAAGAAATAGCTATTGTCCATGTCCCTGGACACCAGAAAAACCTGTCTTTTAAGAATCAGGAAAATAACTTAGCAAATCAGATAAGCCAAGCAGGCTGCCGTTTCTTCTACACCTGTTTTCCACTCAACTCCTTACTTCCCTCCTCCTACCATGATCCCAGTTTCCTCTTCTACTGAGAAAGAAACGCTAATAGAAATGGTGCTAAGGAAAACTCAGAAGGAAAACAGGTATTTCCAGACCAAGAAGAAACATTGTCCAAACCCCTTTATTAAAGAAATATTGTCCCATGGGCATCAGAGGACCCATTAGGGACCCCAAGCCATGTGTGACGCAGTTTTCAGAGTTTATAAATGTATAAGAATTTATGCTCTAGCCAAACAAGTTACAGATAGTTGCTTACTAATAAACAAACTACTAAAGAGATTGCCCCTTAAGGTAAGGAGTCCAGGCTTAAGACCATTCCAAAGTATCCAGCTTGATTACACAAAGACACCTCCAATAGGTCTTCTAAAATATTTATTAATGATAGTAGGTTACTTCACTAAATCAAAGCTATTCCTTTTCAAATGTAATGGCCAATATATAGTTAAAGCATTAATTAAATATATAGTGCTCAAGTTTAGGCTAATAGAAAATATTAACTCAGGCACTAGAACCTGAGTTAAGCACATATCATTAAGAAGCTGTCCCAAGCCCTGGACATTAAATAAGAACTTAGTTACCAAATGCCTTCCTATTGCCTGGTTAAAATAGCCTTTCCCTCAGGAATTATATACTTGGTCTCTCCTCTACTTTCCCTTTTCCTAAAACCATAGGTCTCCTCATCAAAAGCTGGAATAAGGAGGAACTTGAGCCACCTGGGAAGGACCCTACCTGGTGCTTCAAACCACTGAAACTGCAGTCCCGATGGCAGAAAAAGGATGGACCCATCATACCCGAGTCAAGAAAACACCACTACCTCCAGAGTCATGGGCCATTATTCAAGGGGAAAACCCCCTCAAACTAAAGCTAAGAAAAGCTTAACTGTCTTTCATTTATTCTATTGCTCTTTCTTCTTTTCTCATTCTATTGCTGACCACCTTGTCATCATGTAACCAGGTCAGACTCACCCCAAATCACTACCTCTGATGCTTGCCTTATACCTTGTGAGGAGGATGAACAGTGGCAAAGACAAATCTCTACTTTAGAAAAATACCTCTCCCTACAGGGAAGCCACTGACCCTGCATCCTGCTCATGATGAAGGTACCAGGACACCCCAAATTGGGAAATACACTCTCAATGGGCAGATATCATCTGGACCACTAGAGATCTGGGCTGGACACCACAGGGCTGTACTGATTTAAAGTCTCATCTCCACCTCACCAAAGGAACCATGCCCTCTAATTGTCAATCTCACCGTTGTAACCCAGTAACTATCTCCTTTAATACCCCTTCTTCCACCAATGCTACGCCCTCTTTAGAGTGCTTTTATGACTTAGGAGTAGAGGCCAATGGATATGACCCATAGGCTTCTTCAAAACGTGTTTTATTGACCTCCCCTCTTCTCCATCTAAACCTTCTATCCTGCCTAACAACAATGCCGAAGTAAATACTGTAGAAGTAGATGATTTAAGGCAAACTCTAGCAATTGAAACAGGATATCAAGATACAAATGCCTGGTTGGAATGGATCAAATATTCTGTCTGCACATTAAACAAAAGCAATTGTTATGCTTGTGTGCACAGCTGGCCAGAGGTCCAGATTGTCCCCTTTCCACTCAGATGGTCCTCTAGTCGACTGAGCATGAGCTGCATGGTAGCTCTCCTCCAAGACTCTATGGCTTGGGACAATAAATCATACCAAGCTCTCTCTCTCCTCTATCCCAAAGTCCAGTACCCTGTGGGTCAGCCCCCAAGGGCCATCCAGCTTCCGTCTCCTAACATCAATTGTACCTCATGTTTCTCAAACAAGGGGAAAACTTGGCATTCCTTGGAAGCTTAACAGGATGCAGTGAGCTTAGGCTGTTCCAGGAGCTTACCCATCACTCCACCCATAGCCATCCTTGGGCAGATGTATGGTGATATTGTGGCAGACCCTTACTGGACGCTCTGCTAAGCAACTAGAGTGGCCCATGAGCTCTTGTCCATTTGGCTGTCCCTTTCACCCTGACATTTCATCAACCAAGAAAGAAAAACCATGATACTGTAAAGTAAGAGAAGCCCCTTATGGGTCTTTTGACTCCCAAGTTTATTTAGACAGAATTGGAGTCTCATGGGGGGTACCTGATAGATTCAAAGCCCAAGACCAAATAGCTGCAGGATCTGAGTCATTATTTCCATGGGTAACTATTAATAAAAATGTAGACTGAATAAATTACATCTATTGTAATAATCAGCAGCAGTTTATTAATTATACCAGGGATGCTGTCAAAGGAATAGCTGACCAACTAGGACCTACTAGCCAAATGGCTTGGGAAAACAGAAGAGCCCTGTCCATGATATTAGCCAAAAAATGTGTAGTTTGTCTTATGATTAAAATTCAATGTTGTGCCTTCATCCCAAACAATACTGCCCCCAGTGGGAGCATAACAAAGGCCTTAAAGGGACTTACTGCTTTTTCCAATGAACCAGCGAGAAATTCTGAAGTCGATAACCCCTTTACAGATTTTAGAAAGGTGATTCAGTAAATGGAAAGGAATCATGGCCTCAATTCTTACTTCTCTTGTATTAGTAATAGGTGTACTCATTCTTGTCGGATGCTGCATCATACTCTGTGTTCGTGGACTAGTTCAAAGACTTACAGAAACAGCTGTTACCAAAACCTTCCCCAGTTTCTCCCAATCTTATACTAATAGATCCTTTCTCCTGGAAGAACAACAAAGCTGAGTCATGTTAGATAGGTTTGAAGAGGAAAATGTATGACTTCAAGAGGGGGAAATTAAGAACAAATAGTTCCTCTTCAAAGGGTTTCGGTTTCTGGTTCTTCGTTCTGTTGTAAAAAGTAATCTTACCCATTCGTCTATCAGCCGTCCCTATCTCTGCTGTGACCAAACATGCCCAAGCATTTCTTGTCATCTATGTAACCTTCTCATCAAAAGCCCACCCTTGCCTCCTTGATGATGTCAACAGTAGCCAATTGGAATTAGCCTAGATTGTGCAATCTGACCCCAGCCCACAGGCGGAGGACACAGGAACAGGCTCTGCATTAGGGGATAAAAATTCCTACCCTCCTTTGTTCTAGGCACTCTCCCTTGGCTCTGCCTTGCATGCAGGAGATGCCCTTCTGTAGAAGTAAATTACCTTCCTGAGAAAACTTTTGCCTGAGTGCTGGTTCCACTTTGTGGTGCCAAGCACTTTTATCTACAACAAATGAACCTTCATTTAAGCAACCTTGCTTGTGGGCTTCAAAATTCTCCTACCAGAGTGTGTGTACTTTAAAGAAATAATTCACTGTAGCCCAGCAGTGGCCAGCCTCTCCAGTCAACACCTCTGAGGAAGAGGGAGGAGAGAGGAAGAGCTGCCTGGAGGCAGCAGGAACCCCCTACCCTGTTCATTCTGACTTGGCCTTGGGTAAAGTCATCTGTAGTATGCCTGGCCACACATGTCCCATTACACTAGCTGTTTTACCTCTAATTGATGGTAGTTTGCATTTTGGGCCCAATATCCTCTAATAAAAGGATATTGGTTTTATAATGGGTAATAAAACAATGAAAGGTGGGCAAAATGCTACAATCAGGAATAAAATGGGACACCCAGTTCTCAGAGTGTCTGGTCAGGGTCTGTTTGTCAATGTGCCCACCTGAAAAGAAGCAGTCTAATCAAGATCACAACAATTCACCCCTGATTTGCTGTTTGGGGGCAACGATGAGATAAGGCAGGAAATCTCAACCTCATTCACAGTGAAGAGATGAGCGTTAGTGACTTCTTAGTAGTTACCCCAACTGAAAGCTGATCATTCCAGATAAGGTCAAGTGGTCACACACTCTTATTTCTCCCAGCCTGTTAACTTTTCCAGGCCAGAGTGTGTCTGACTCTGTAGACAGATTTAAATACACTGCAGACCTTACAGCCATATCACCAACGTTTTTAGGAGCTGAGAGTTCTCGCTCCTTTGCCTGGGTGTCTGCTGGGAGGATTCTGAGTCCTAGATGGGCTTGGAGGACCCAGCTTTCTGATGTGACAGAGACTGCAGAGACACAGTTTAAATGTGTGGTTAAGAACCCACCTCTGACGCAGCCTAGCTCTACTGATGGTGGGGACCTCAGCTGTGCTTCAGTTTCTCCTATGCTGTCATGAAAATTAAATGAGTTGACTTAAAAGTGTTTTGCACACTGTGCAGTAGAGAGTAAGTGCTATGGATGTGTCAGCTATCATTACTACCAGGGCTCATGTCTTCTCAGCAGCTCTCTCTACATTAATAAGCAGGTTTTATCCCTGCAGGATTGTTAGAAGCAATTTTATGTGAAACGGGCAATGCCTTAGCTCTCCAAAAATCACAGAGCTGTCAGTCTATTTGATAGTTCTGCAAAATTCTGTTCCTGCCTTTTAGTAAACTGGAGGCATAATCCAAACCTACTGGGCTCACCATCTCCTGTCACAATATCAAGGGAACCCAGGCGATCTGCTGGGCAGGAGATTCACCTAGACAGAGAGTTGGCACCTGATTGCAGAAGGTGGCCGTTAGTGGACAGCAAATCAAACTCACCATTTAACCATGAGCTGGTCAGTGCCCGTGCTGTATAGAGGGCAGGTTTGAGGAATGGGGTCTGCTGTGTGGGAGGAGACTTGCCGCAGCCAGTGACCCCCTAAAGAACCTCCAAATTCACCTCCTATGACCCCTCTCCTCATTCTTCTTTGACAACCAAAACAAGCATCAGTAACAACCATAAGCCCTATGCAACACACAGAAAATATGAGCTCACACCAGGCAGGGGAAAACAGCAGAGATGGCCTCCCCCCCGGGAAGGTGGGCACTATGGCGGGGGAGCAGGGGAGCAGAGTAGGCG
>PVKP010016756.1:0-47503 GCA_004027715.1 Plecturocebus donacophilus
TTTGAGACAGTCTCGCTCTATGGCCAGGCTGGAGTGCAGTGGCGTGATCCCAGCTCAATGCAACTTGCGTTTTCCAGTTTTAAGCAATTCTTCTGCCTCAGCCTCCCGAGTAGCTGGGACTACAGGAATGCAACACCATGCCTGGCTGGTTTTTTTGTATTTTTAGTAGAGATGGGGTTTCACCATGTTGGCCAGGATGGTCTCGATCTCTTGATCTTGTGATTTGCCCGCCTCGGCCTCCCAAAGTGCTGGGATTACAGGCGTCAGCCACTGTGCTCGGCCGTAAATTATCTTTAATATGAATTTGTGAGGATCTCATCCTTGTTACTAATTTCTTCAGTAAAAGGGCTCCCTCATTACCTCTCACTATAAAATGCTCAGCCAAAGAAGTTTCCAACACCATCAGGATCATCCTAATTTTCATTTTTTAAAATTTGAGTTTTTTCTCTCCTGGTTTGTTTCCCTGTTCTTCACAATCAACTGCAGGAAAGAGTGATTCTGACTTGACTACTGATAAGTAGTTCATAGGAAAGGTAATAAGAAGGCTGCGATATGGGGGAAATATTATTATTAAAGAGCTAATGTGGAGGGAATGGATACTTTGTTTGGCAGGAAAAGATGGTGTTCTTGGTTAACCAAGACAGGACAAAGCAAAAGTAAAATAAAAATGATGATGTTTCATAGAACTCACCTCAAGATGATTACTCTATCGCAAGAAATTATTCAACAATCAGATCTGAAAATTTCACATGGTAATTCTCTTTAATTCCAGATGGTCTGGGCCCACTAGCAGAACAATTCATGGTTTTTACTAAACCCTGGGGTAAGAGGAATTCCACCACCAGAACAACACGCTTCTTCATCTTTCTCTTCTCTGACTTTGCATGGAAATAATTGTTATTTTTAGGAATATACAGAGTAGAGTTGGGAAGTAAGTCTGGGTTTATAAGAACAAAGAAGGATTTTTATGTAGGTGCAAATTTATGAAACTCCACAAACCTGTATTGATATCTTTGTATCGATTACTGAGGAACATTATACTGGATATTAAGTCAAATTTGCACACCAACCTTTCATCAGATTCTTTCAATATCTTGTTCTCCTCAGCATCTGGGAAATTGTCCTGGCCAGCAACCACTGTGTTGCTGCTAGAGGTGGTTCCTATAGATGAGATTGGAAGAAAAACACTTAGAAAAAGATGCAAGCGGAGGGGTCAAGCTCAAGTCTCAAGTAATTCCAGGGAAAGATTTCCTGTAAAATCTTATGTTTGGAAGATTTCTTACATATCCTGCACAATCTCAGACATTTTAAACAACCTTCCAAGCCCACACCACTGAAATGAATCATAGACATCTGCTATGGTCAAACCAAATTCCTTAACTCTTGTAAAGTGAGGCTACATTCTTGAAAGCTCTTCTTCGTGGCCACTTAGGTAATGAGCTTATTTATACTGGGCTGGTCCTGCTGTTGGCTGCTTTAGTATTTATGGGTCTAGGAGTTATTAAACTAATGCTAGCAAAGTAAGGCCAAGTACCTAGCGCTTCTGGTTGCTGTGGTACTGCTTCCCTGTAAGAACCCTGTTCTGGTGGCAGGGTGCAGGGTGAAGGGAGAGCACAGAAGACTCGGGGAGGAGGGAATTAGGAGGCAGTTACTGCATGAGGTCAGCAGAAGGGAGGCAGGCTTCAAGGAATTTGAGGGGGACGGCATATATTTCAACAAAGGATGCTGAGACACCAATTTATCAAAAGTGATAATACTTTTGGGGGAGTATTTTAGTCAACGCTGGGGTAATATTAGCCAAAGGAGGGTCCAGATACAAGAGGGAATGTCCAGAAATGAAATTCCAGAGTGGCTGCAGTGTCCTGGCTGGGATCAGCCTGAAATACAAAGTTCTATGATGGAGGATGCTTGGGCCACAGATTCTCAGTCATTTTTACAAGATCATTTCATTAACTCTACAGTCCCTAAGAGCCTCAGTTATTCTATTTTTTTTCTTTTTTGAGACAGGGTCTTGCTCTGTTACTCAAGCTGGAGTACAGTGAGTGACACAACCTCAGCTCACTGAAACCTCTGTCTCTGGGTTCAAGCGATTCTTCTGCCGCAGCCTCCTGGGAGTAGCTGGGAGTGCAGGCGCACATCACCATGCCCAGGGAATTTTTTGTATTTTTAGTAGAGATGGGGTTTTGCCATGTTGGCCAGGCTCTTCTTCAACTCCTAACCTCAAGTGATCCGTCCGCCTCGGCTTCCCAAAGTGCTGGGATTACAGGCATGAGCCACTGCGCCCAGCCCTTGTCTCGGTTGTTCTTAAGCCATCTCATAATTGAATGCACACACAGGAGTAAGAAAAAAGTAAGAAACACATTCTCATATCCTTTCTGGAATCTACATAAAGGAAACCCCAGGGATCTGTGACCAGGTGTCTGTCCAGTTGCTCTTCTTACCCGAGGCTGCTGCGGAGGCCTTGCTGCTGGCCGTGAAGCGGTAGAAGGGTGGGTTGTCGCAGTGCTGGACGATGGGGTTCACGGGGTCTGTCTGCTGCAGCTCGAAGAGAAGCTCTTCCATGGTTTGGATGGTGTTGTTACGGCACAAGTATATTGCCACTTTTTTAATCTGAGAAGAAAGAAAGAAAACAAGGGATGTTTCACAAAGCCTAGTCCATAAGAACGATAGGCCAGTAAACCTCTCATTTAGATAAATGTGTCATCACGCAGGAGCTGCTACCCTGATAGCTAATCTTTGTGCTATCCTAGGATGAACCAAGGGCTTGGATTAAAATTCACCTCTCTTCACCTCCATGTCTGACAGCAGCAGTGTGTTCTTAAAGCCCTTGCCTTTTCTAATGGCTAAGTTTTAAAAAGTCACTTTTGGGGCAAGTGAATTCTGTCTAAGCTGAAAACTTGCCATCAAAGTCTCAGAAATAATTTTATTTATACAAACCCTGGGAAAAAAAACTGCTAGCTATTTTTGTTTAAGACAGAATCCAGTCCCCTGCTATTCTCTTCTCCCCAAGAACAAATGAGTTTTAGCTTTTTTTATGGATTTAAATTTTAAAAATAACTCTCGATTAAAGCTCCACATTATCGCAGGCCTCATCATCCAACCTGAGCCCTGTAAGCTGCAGTGAGGCTTATGTGACTTAAAGCAGCAGGAAGGCATAAACCTGTCACAAAAACAACCAGCACAGAAATGCCAACTGAGTTTGGGTTTTAAAAATGCTGTTCATTCTGTTGATCCTATCACTTTTAAATACCAAGAGTAAATATCAGACGTTTCAGAAGGACTTCTCTGTGCTTACTTCTCTCTTCTACCACTTGAATTTAAAGAGAAAAACCTGGATACTGTGCTTTTTTATTCTGTTTCAAGAGCATCAAGATGTAAACATGAAATATTTTTATTAGTGATAATACAACACTTTACTTGTGTTTCTCACATAGTAGGTCTAATGTTTATAGAAGGCAGCTTTCAGTAACTGCTAGAAAAATATCCACTCCCTATATTAATAGGTTTCTGTGTCCCAAGGCTCAGAACAAGGAGACGACAGAGGCATTACTAGCACACATAGCCCATGTCTAGGGTGCAGAAGGGAACTTTTATGTAATATCTGGATGAGCTCACAGGAGATTCATGTGACTAACTGGACACTTCTGTTTTAGCTGGGGCAAAGAGCACATTCTGACTTGCAAATTGCACATGGGAGTCTCTGCAGGAATAATCACTCTTGAAGGTCTGAGAAGCACTTACATAGGGCAGGAGAACTGTGTCACTGCTGACCCCACAGAGGCTAATCAGGAACTGCAAGGTTATCCTCAGGTTGTTGCTCCATTTTTCATTGTTGGCCAAAGCATTCCAAGCATTTTCCATTTCTGGCCCAGGAACTTCATCTCCATACTATAACAAAATAAAAACCGGCCCAAGAGATGTGTGAAAATTGTAAGGAGGCAAAATGTTTGATTGAAAGTAGTTTTGAGGATCATGACCATTTCAAAATCATAAGAAGGTGGAAACAGGACCATTTATCAGAAAGATGCTATCTTTCAGTAAATAGTAATTAATAATCAGTCATGCACAATACCTATTCATGTGAGTTTCTGTTAGGCTTATTTTTATTATTCTTAAAACTGCTGTAAAATATACATAACAGAACGTTTATCATCATCACCATTTTTTTTTGAGATGGAGTCTCACTCTGTCACCAGGCTGGAGTGTAGTGGTGCAATCTCAGCTCACTGCAACTTCCGACTCCCTGGTTCAAGTGATTCTCCTGCATCAGTCTCCCGAGCAGCTGGGATTACAGGCATGTGCCAGCACATTTTTGTATTTTTAGTAGGAGAGACGGAGCTTCACCATGTTGGCCAGGATGGTCTCAATCTCCTGACCTTGTGATCCGCCCGCCTTGGCCTCCCAAAGTGCTGGGATTACAGGCATGAGCCACCACGCATGGCCCGTCATCATCATTTGTAAGTGTACAGCCTGTGGCATTAAGTCCATTCATGTTACTGTGCAACCATCACCACGATTTATCCCCATTCATGTGATTTTAAAGGAATCTCATTTTCCCTGGGTTTGAAGCATGGGGTTTGATTAACCCAGGGTTTTTTCTGATGATGGAGCCATGCTACTTGAAGCACATTTCCCCTCAGTTTACCTTGGCTGTCATGTACATGAGGTTGTTCAGGACCAGTGACGTGGCTTCTGGAGAGCCCCAGCCATTTCCTCTCAGCCCGTGGGAAGTGGTCGCGTCGCCCTCCCGGTCCTTGACTTCATCCTCTGGGCTGCTGGGGCTGGACCCTGGGAGGAGGAGCCTGCTGTCCACCAGCTCGATGTTGTGCAGCCAGGGCAGCAGGTAGGTGAGCATGATCTGGCGCCCATTGGGGTGTGTCGTGGGGAATCGCTGGCTTACCTCTAAAGAGAATTGCAGGGACAGAGAGCCATCCATATCTTATTCCACCAAAATAAAGGAAAATTCAAATGTCAACTTGCAGGCTGAACAGTATCCTACATTTACAAAGCATTTTCATATACAGTAGCTCCCCAGGCCATGGAATCATAAAACCAAGGCTTGTCTGCAAGTTTGTTGCTCCACATCTGGTGCCCTGTGCAGGTAAGTGTATAGCACTATGGGGCAAGCACAGGCTTGGTATAAGTGGAATGAGTGCAAATCCACTGCTAGCGGAAGATGTATATCAGAGAGTGGACAAAATAAGGGACTCAGATTCAGAAGGGCATGCGTTCAGATTCCAGTTCTACCACATACTAGCTGCATGTGACTCTGGGCTAGTTACTTAACCTCTCTGCTCCTCAGTTTCCTCATCTGTAAAATGGGACTGATAGGGCCCCACATCAGGCTACTGGAATGACTAAAAGATATAATCATAGTAAATGCAACGTGCTCAGCACAGCACCTATCATCCAGCAGGCTCTCACAAATTGTGGTTAGGATCATTCTAACACCAATGATTATCTTTCCACTAACCCAGTGTTTTACAAAGAGTCTTCCATGAAACATTGGCTGTTAAAAAGTGACATGTGGATCTCTAAGAAGAATAAACCTAGTTCACAGAGTCTTCTTGAAACCTGCTAAGCATGTGGAAGGTGCCTGCCAAGAGCTGTGTGTCCCTTGTAAAACAAGTGAGTCCAAACAGTGAAGTCCTACGTCTGGTCCAGTCATATTTCACCATTACTTTCTCTCAGAGCATTCTGGCATTGTTTCACTGCCAGCAGCATTTAATTTTATAATCCAAATAAACTTTCTTAGATAGAGAAGCATAGTTTTATGTATATGCAGTAGGCTCTGATGTAATCTCCTTTTTCTCATATCTAGAGATGGTGTTTTATCCTAGGGAAATTAGAAAGCTTGGTCTCATGCAGGTGTTATGATACAGTGTGGCGATGCAATCTCACTTAGAGGGCTCATGGCTGTTAAATAACAGAACAACACAGATGCCAGGAATTATACCAAGATAATTCACCAGATCCTCTGAAACAGCAGCTTTAATTGATTTGACCCTTTTCCTAAAATTAAAATCATAATTTTTTTATATTGAATACTATAATATTGTATATAATAATCAGACAGTGCTAAGCTGTTATGTTTTATCATATATGTCAACATTTCAAAATTTACTTAATTTCTACATTTATGGATGTGAACTGATATATGCAACTGTTATATCACATACTCAAATCCTTATAAAATCAGAACATTCTATAAGTCCAGCACTTTGGGTGGCCAAGGCCGATGGATCATGAGGTCAGGAGTTCGAGACCAGTCTGTCCAACACAGTGAAACCCTGTCTCTACTAAAAATGTAAAAATTAGCTGGGCATGATGGCTTGTGCCTGTAATCCCAGCTACTAGGGGATCCATCCTACTGAGGCAGGATGACTGGTTGAACCTGGGAGGCAGAGGTTGCAGTGAGACACAAATTGAACCTGGGAGGAGGAGGTTGCAGTGAGACAAAGTGAGACTTCATCTTAAAAAAAAAAAAAAAATCAGAACATTCATTTGTCCCAAAGTATGAGGTGTTTCCTAGGTGCAAGACACTATGCTGAGCATGACAAAGACAGCAAAGACTGACAAATGATGCAATTCCTGTCGCTAAGAAAGAGACTCAGACAAATTATGTTGACAAGTCATTCTGGGGTAAGGGAAGCAGTGACAAATGACACCAGAAAGGCATAAACAGAGTGTTTTGGGGATTTGGTGGAGAAAAATGACTTATGGGTATAAAGACTTAGAATAGTTTTATGGTGGAAGAACTATTTAAACTTCACTAGTAACATCTGGACTTTGGAGAGGGGAGAAAAAAACCCCAAAAACCAGAAGAGAGAAAGAGCAGTTATTAAAAAGACCTATCTTTTAACAATGGCATAAAAATCTATAGACTTTTTGTAGCAAAGATAACCTTCTTATGTGTTACATAATTTGCTTATTTATTATGTGAACTGCATTTTATCTGACAGACATCAGCACCAAGAGAGTAGAGATGTCTGTCTGAGGTATCCCAAGCTCCCAGGTAGCTCCTGGACAGGCAAGGGTAGTTCCCTTTTTAAAAGGGAACAAGAAAAGAAAAACGCCATAGACATGTGAACAGCCCCCTACTCACCACTCCAGAAATACTTTAAATAAAATGTGAGACAACATCAGTGGATGCTCTTTTGAGAGGGACCTGAACAACTTGTCTGGCTGCTTACAAGTAATTAGGTCACTTGAAATTACAGGCAATAAAAATTTCACCACAGGGTTTATATTAGAAACAAGTGTTCAGAATCTATTATAACCTCCTAATTTTTCTGTGTTATTTTAAAAAAGTAATTTCTCATAAGTCAAAACAGCCAAAAGGTAATTGTTGAAGGAAATGTAGGTTGAACCTGCTTGAAACTCATAGGAGCCTCTCATCTCATTAAACGTGCTAGACTGTTTCTCTCCTGAATTGTGACACACTCCCACTTTACTAGTGTCTCCCTCTCAGCTAATAAACATGCTCCAATTATCGCTCATCCTTAAAACTCCTCCGCTGACTCTGCACCCCACTGGAGAGCCAGCCTCTCTTTCTACATTCTTTCTCAGCCAGGCCACTGCGATCTGGCTTCTGCCTCTACCTCCCTGCAGGAACTACTGACAGCTGCCAATGAATTTCAAAACTCAGAGTCATTTTTGGGCTTTCTCTTTTGGGATCTTTCTACTGCATTGGAGGCTGTGGACTGCTCACTCTATCCTTCTAAAACTCTTTTTCCTCTACGTTTCCATGAAACCCTTCTCCTGTATGTTCTCCCTCCAATCCTTCTCACCCTTCTGTTCTTCCTTGGACCAGTCTGCAAAAGTGGGGATGTCCAGGCCCTTTTTTCTACTCTGTGCTCTCTCCATTCCTGATCTCATCTGTGCCCATGACTCTAATCCCTGCCGTCCTCCTGTGAGTTGTTAGTGCTGACCTCCACTCAGTCCAGTCTCATCTATACAGGAGGAAGTCCAGCAGAGGCCTGCATTTCACATCCTCAGCTGAGCTCCTGACCTCTGCCTTGCCCCAAACCTTCTCCTCTCCCTGTACTGGGTTTCTAGGAGGGTTATCACCACTGACCTCCCTGCTATCATGGTAGCATTCTCTTCTGTACATTTGCCTGGCAACTTTTCACTTTGGTTTCTCCTCTCTAGTCTCATTGGGCTGTCTTTGTTCAGGCCCCTATCATTTATTATTTCCTACTTGGACTATTGCCATTGTTTCTTAACTAGCCTCCTATCTCCAGACTGGATGTTCACTAATCCACCCTCCATACTGCAACCAGGCTTTCTAAAAGGCATTCTGATCTTGATATTCCCTCTTCTTGTTTGCAACTCATCAGTGGCTTTTAAAATCCCAGCCGCTTGCTTGGATGCTCTCTCTGTTTACAGAGCTCTGAAGGGGAATTCAAAAAGCACGGGTGGAAGATTGCTGGCCTACAAATCCCTTAGTGTACACAAGGCCTTCCAAAATATGATTTTGGCTTCTGAGTCTGCCCACGACCATCTCTAGCTTTTCCCATTCCTGCATGCTTTGTTACCTAAACTGACCTCTATATAATCCTCCAATTACATTATGCTAGTTTATAACTCTAAGCCAATGTATATGCGATAGTCTCTTGGTCTGTAACGTCTGTTAACTATTTGTCTGCTCTGCAAATTTCTACTCTTCTTTCAAACTACAGCTTAGACATCAACTTCTCTGGGAAGTCTTTCCTGATATTCCTGGCCCAATAATTGATTACTCCCTCAGCTATGTCTCATACATTGAGCATTTTTCTTTTTTAAAAACCTGCATTTTTTTTTTTTGAGACAGAGTCTTGCTCTGTTGCCCAGGCTGGAGTGCAGTGGCACCATCTCAGCTCACTGCAACCTCTGCCTCTTGGGTTCAAGCAATTCTCGTGCCTCAGCCTCCTGAGTAGCTAGGACTATAGGTGTGCACCACCATTTTTGTATTTTTAGTAGAGACGGAGTTTCGCCATGTTCGCTAGGTTGGTCTCAAACTCCTGGCCTCAAGTGGTCCACCTGCCTTCGCCTCCCAAAGTGCAGGCATCAGCAATCATGCCTGGCTTGATTGCACATCTGTCGTTACTGCCAGACTATGAACATTTGATGGGGGAGACTTTTATTTCCCTCTGTATTCCGGAAACCCAAGCACAGTGCCTAGCATATAGGCAGCACTCAAATCTTGGTTGAAGTGCATAATAAATTTTAGTTTTGCAAGAAGAGAATTAATTTACTAAAAAGATTTTGTAGGTCTCTCCACTGTTTCAGGTATTACAAAAAAGTGACTAACTCTGCCTCAGGTAGATGGAGAGCTTTGCACAGTAGAGGAGGATGTTAAATTAGATCTTAAGGAAAGCTGAAGTTAGGAAGAAGGGGTGAGGGCCATTTAATAGCATGTACAGAAGCAAAGATTTACAAGAGGGCCTGGATCATTGGTCAAAGATTCAGTAGGATTGGAATAGAGGATTCTTGGATGAAAAGATAGAAAGCAAGTTTAAAAAAGGAGGGTTTTTTTTTTTTTCTTGATTAAGGAGTTCTAATTTTATAGCAATGGCTTTGGAGGAAGACAGACCTAGACTTAATTCTGGCTTGGTTGCTTCCTTAGCTATATGGTCTTGAGCAAATTATTTAACATCTCTAAATCTTAGTTTTTCATCTGTAAAATAGCCATGATGGTGGTGCTGGCAGTTGTGATAATTCCATGCCAGCACTGGGCCAACTGCTTGGTTTCCATTATATCATTTTAATCCTCACATCCTATGAGGTAGTCATTATTATTGCAGATGAGGAATGTAATTTAGAGGTTCTGTGACTTGCCCACAGTCAAACAACTAGAGAAAGGCTGCCTGACTCCAAAGCCTCTGTTCTAACCACTGTACTATACCAGGGGTTGTAAAGATTAAGCGATGAATGCAATGTACATAAAGTGCCTAGCACAGAGCCTAGTACCTACTATCCTCTCACTAATGTAGGCCGTTAGCAGTTATTTTTAGGATAATTGGGTAGAGAAGGTTGATTTAAGAAGTGCTGTACATATATGACTTTGCATAGTGGATGGATTGCAGCATGGAGGATGAACTGTAGTCAGGTATGCAGAGGCAGGGAAGGACTGAGGAGGATACAGACAAGGCGTGGTGAGGTAGGGATGGAGATGGAAAAAGAGGACGAATTCAAGAGAGGACAAGTCTGTCTCTTTGCAAAGTGCCACAGGAACTTAGGCAAGAAGTTACTTGACAAATGTAATTCTTTAAAAATAAATTTTCACAAAAACTATTTATGAAGATTGTAAAGAATGTGCAAAAATTCAAACTTTCAATAACTTATATATGTAGCAAAATACAAGCTACAAAACACCACCACTATCACCACAATCACCAAACAACTTGCAGCAACTCTATGTATTATAAGTTATACTGTTCATATTTAGCTTTTGTGGGAATTTAATTTCTTTGGGAAATTTATATACATATAATGTATGTAGAAGTTTGCATTATGAATCTAAGCATCTTTGCATTTGTCATATGTGTTTATACCTACACTGTTTTAGATAAAGAACTTTATTTTTTATATTAAAAAATGATTGAATTTACTTTCAGTTGTAACTGGATCTAGCCCATAGTAATTCTGATTCACAAACTTACCATCACTAATTATCACCCTAAATTTTTTTTTTGAGACAGAGTCTCACTCTGTTGCCCAGGCTGGTGTATAGTGGTGCAATCTCATCTCACTGCAATCTCTGCCTCACAGGTTCAAGAGATTCTCTTGCCTCAGCCTCCCAAGTAGCTGGGATTACAGGCACGCACCACATGCCTGGCTAATTTTTGCATTTTCAGTAGAGATGGGGTTTCACCACATTGGCCAGGCTGGTCTCGAACTCCTGACTTCAAGAGATCTGCCTGCCTTGGCCTCCCAAAGTGCTGGAATTATAGGCATGAGTGGCATTGTGCCCGGCCATAACTGAAACTATTTAAAATTTAAAAGAAAAATTTACTTAGAGCAAAGAAGTGATCACATATGTCATTGCTGACTATTGCCTGGTACCTGAGAAGAGAGGAAGTGTGAGTTCAGGGTACATCCTGGCCAGCTCACATGACAAGAGGGCAAGTGACACGCTGTAGAGGGGTGGCAGTGGGCCGTGAGTTCCATAGAGAATACTTCCCGGTCTTTGTTCAGCAACTTTCTTTGAGTATACAAAAAGCTTTGCTTCAAGGATCTATAAAGAGGTAGGAAAGTGAAAAGTAGAATGAAAAACATTAGCTGGATATCTCAGGAGCATTTGTATTTAACAAAGCTTAGAAGTAACAAAACTAATTAATGCCTATTTTAAAACCGTATTAAATTAGTATATTTACAAAAGATTATATAATTTAATTAGTATATTTACAAAAGATTATATAATTGCTTTCTCACTCTTCATAGCTACAAACGATATGCAGAAATAAACAAAGACCTATCAATAAACGGCAATTAGGTAATCAAACACCATTTCTATTTTCTACACTCGAGGATGGATATTTTCTTATGCCAGTAAATGATACGTGCCTGCATAAGCTGCATGGAGATTTCATAAATCTCTCTGTTGGTGTCAGAAGCCTTGAATAGAACAAGGTTCAACAATGTCACTATGTCGAAGGGATAGTTCCTAAAAACACAACAAAATGAAACAAAACAGCATGGTTTACAAGACAGCATAGCTAGATTGTTACATCTTAAATTTCTAGCTGGCATGCTGACCTCGGTCACTTATTGATGACATTCCCACCCCCATTTGGCCATTTTTTGCCTCCTTCTTTTGCTATTAATTGGTAGATAAGGGTAAATGACTTTATTTTGGTTTAAAATCAAATACTGGGACATCAAGATAAAAGAACACAAAAGTCTATGTGATGCAAATGCATTTTAATAAAAACCAATGACAAGTGAAAAAGACAGAAAAGGATACATGTACTAAGTTTCTCAATAGCTCACTGAATTAATATTTTCATTTGATTCCTCTAAATCTATTAAGTGTCAAACAATTATCAGGAACAATGTGCAAAGTACCAATGATACAAAGGTAGCAAGGCTGATCTCTTTTCTTAAGGAGGGCTTATAGTTTTGTCATAGAGACAACTTGTACAGTCTAGTTCTGATGAGTGTTATGGTGGGAGCATCCACAGCATGCTTCAAGAATCCTGATGAGGGACACTTACATTAGATGTGGGGTTAGGGAGGTATTTTCTGAAGAGAAAATGAGTAAAATGAGTCTTGAAGCATCAGGAGACATTAGCCTGGCCATGGAAGGGGTAGTACAAGAGTGTTTCAGACAGAGAACAGCATTTTGAAAGATTTCAAGAATAAAACAGCACGATACCTACTGTCAAAGGGAAGAATCTTTGTGTAGCAGATTGAATACAATAAGCAAGTAGAGGAATGGAGGAGGTGAGGCTAGGGCAGTCGGTGGGTTCAGAAGATAACCATCCT
Organism: Plecturocebus donacophilus; assembly: GCA_004027715.1. Lineage (NCBI taxonomy): Eukaryota > Metazoa > Chordata > Mammalia > Primates > Pitheciidae > Plecturocebus > Plecturocebus donacophilus. Next base: position 12,469 of record PVKP010016756.1, read on the forward strand.
ATGGACTTCACCCTAAAAGTTTCAGAGAAGCACTACAGAACTTGCCATGGGGAGGGAGGCAATGGCACTCACTTTTTGAAGAATCACTCTAGCTGCTGTGTGGAGAATGGATTGTATGGGGCCAAGAGTGGAAGCTGTTACAAGAATCAAAATGGGAACCAATGAGGGCTTGAATTCGGGCAGAAACAGTAGAGACAGAAGGAAGGGAGAGATCTGAGGAATACTAAGGAAATAAAATCAGCAGGATTTGATAACTGATAGTGTGTGTGGGATGGGGGCAGAGGAACACAGAGAATAGATTATGTGGCAATTGGCAGTATAACCATATAGAATAGAGGGATTAAATCCATTTTTTCTTGCTACATAATACTATTTAAAGATGTCATCTTTTTATTATATGCATTTTTTTTAGATTATAGTGGAAAGGAAGTCACAAGCAGAAAACCCATGGTGAGTTGAACTTTTTGTTTTCTTTTGTTTTTTTGAGACAAGGTCTCACTGTCACCCAGGCTAGAGTGCAGTGGCATGATCATGGCTCACTGCTGTCTTCACCTCCTGATCCTCCCGACTTGGCCTCCCAAAGTGTTGGGATTATAGGTGTGAACCACTGCACCTGGTTGAGTTGAACTACTGAATGCTTTATATGTAGAAGGTGGGTAACAACTATTTATTTTCTTTATTTATTTTCAAACAAACCAGGAAGAAAAAGATAGTTTGAAGGTGAAAAAACATATTAGCTGTTTTTCCTTGGGATTCTTTTTTTTTGATTCTACATAATTACATTGTCTAAGAAGTTCTGTTTTAGAACAATCACTGCTTTGGTTTGAATGTCTGTCCCACCAAAATTCATGTTGAAATTTAATCCCCAATGTGGCAGTATTGAGAAGTGGGGACTTTAGGTGGTGACTGGGTCATGAGGCTGCCCTCATGAATGGATTAATCTATTCATGGATTAATGGACTGACAGACATCATGAGAGCAGTGCCAGTAGCTTTATAAGAAGAGGAAGAGAGGCTAGCATGCTCAGCTCTCCTTCCGTGTGAAGCCCTGTGCCATCTCAGGACTCACAGAGAGGAGTCTCTATCAGCAAGAAGGTCCTCACCAGATGAGGCCCCTTGACAGTGGATTTAGCCTCTATAACTGTAAGAAATAAATTGCTTTGTCTATAAATTATCCAGTTCCAGGTATTCTGGTATAAGCAACAGAAAACAGAATGTGAATCACCCTTCCAGAAAGGCATGTCCTACTATAAATATATCCCATTTTACATTAAGTTCAGTGAGAAATTATAGTGAGAATTGGTTAAACACATGAAAAAGTTTTTCTTCTTTTAACATTACTCAAATATTAATTTTTATGACACTAGTAATACATGAATATGTTTTTCTTCTAAAAGATTCAAGCAACACATAGGGCCAGAGGGTCCACCTAAAGATGGTTCCCTCAACAAGGCTGCAAGTTGGTGTTGCTTGCAGGTAGGTGAATAAAATAAAATATGAAGTATCTCATGTCATTTCATTCTCCCAACTGTTATTATTAAACCCAGAGGCAATTATTGTCAACATTTTGATATTTCAGCTGTTTTCTAAGTCTATATATGAACATTTGCATCAAAATACTTTTCCTTCAAGGCAAAGGGTTTTAAACATAAATGTAATTATACTACCTGTTTGTACTGTTTGATGATCTGCTTTTTCCTGAACTATAAGCCTCACTTCAGTCTTCCTAATAGCTGCCACATACTCCATACTAGGAACATATCATAAACAACTACTCTTGTAATGGGTACTATGGTGTGTCACCTAGATCATTCTTTCAGGATGAGGCACTCAATCCTCCAGCTAAACTGACGGCAGCTGAATCCTTGATGTGAAGCCTTCTCTGGGAACTGCCTTCAGCCAAAGAGGTTTGCTTAGGTCAAGGTCATATCTTTTCCCCAGCAGCAGCCCCAGTGGGAATGACTGAGGTTTTTTTTCTCTTCTCAGTCCTAATTCTTTCATTTCCCCATAGATGTTGACCCCAAGGGCACATCCTAATAAATGTCCTGCGTTCAAATCTCCATCTCAGTCTATTTCCTGGGGAATCCAACTTTTGACATGCATTGATAGACATTTAGACTGTTTTCACTTTTTCATTATGTGCTACAAACACCAAATGTGCTGGCCTTCTTTTAGAAAAAATTCATAGAGAGGTCATGCAGGGTCAAAGGGCACATTTAAAATTTTGGCAGATACTGCTATATTCCCCTCCAAAATAGGTTTATTAATTTTCACACCAAAATGATTACTTTTCTGTAACTTGTATTTTTAACTGAATACAGTATAAGTTTGGTGGGTCTGATGGGAAAAATGGGGGAACTACCCCAGATGACGGTGAGGATGATGATAAGTATAAGAATAATACTGAAAAATGTGTGACAATGATGTTATTATGTGCTTACTTTGTGCCAGGTACTGTGCCAAGACCTTTATTTAGAATTGTTATTTAATCTTCACAATAAGCATTCAAGGCCTAGAGAAAAGTACTTGCTTCAGGTCATGTAGAAGTGGTGGAGCCCAGACTCCTAGATAAGTCTGACTTCAAACAATTCAAGCTCTAATCCACAATGCTCTGAGTCTCCTAGACAGCCCACAACAGTGTGTTTCATAGCCAGTGTAATTTGGAATTGTTACAAACTGCCATATCTCAGAACAGACCTTTCTAATTATAAAAGTAGAAAGAAAACTCCTCTTCTGAGCCTTATAGTAGCAGAGATGCTTTACCTACATCTTTGTCTTCTGATACTGGAATTTAATATTAATACATTTATATATATGCCAAATATATTGCTGGATTGCTGAGAATTTAAAGGCAGGAAAGGGACAGACAAAGCCTTGGCCTCTCTCTTACTAGGCAAGGCCATGCACTTGACCTTGTAATTAGAGCATTTACTTTTTTGTTGAATGTTATGAATAAAATACATGAGCAATAACATTGAAAGAAATAACAGATTCAGAAAATGAAAGAAACCAAGAGGAAGAAACAATGAGAGAAATTTCAAATAAGCAAAAGAGTACAAATAAAATGTCTGTACTTAGATGTTGAAAACAGGCTGAGAAATGGACTCTTATACCTTTCAGTATTTAATTATTCAGCATAGGCAGAGGAAGGGTAGAAGATACATAAAGACAGCTGTGATCATACCAAATAAAAATTAAATGATAAAATAAATATGGGAGGTAGATATGACTCAAAAAGGAAACAAGAAATAAAACTATCTGGAAGAGAGGAGATGTTGAAGAATTTGAGAAATGCCCGCTAGCTCTGGCTTACCTAGTACTAAGTGACGAAGCTCAGGATGACTCTGAGGTATTCTGAAGAGAAAGATTTCACTATTTAATTGCGGGGATTACCTCACAGCTGCTCTCCCCCAACAGCTATTGAATAACAGTGTTTATGGGGTATTTACCATGTGTCAGGCCTTAGACCAAGAGTTTGCTTTTGTCTAATCATTACTCGAACCCTGTCATCAACCCTATTTTACCAGTGGGTAGGCATCTGTAGTAACTTGTTCAAGAACACACAGCTTGATTAGAGGTGGAGTGAGGATTGAACCCAAGACAGTATTTTTCCGGAGCCCAGCTTCCCAACTCTGCTCTCCTGAAATACTCCAGGTGGCTAACACAACCAAATAAGGCTATTTATCATCAGTTAGAAAGTGGAATTGGGATTTATGAATCATAAACTTTGTCCTTCTTCCTTGTTGACAGATGGATGTTATTACCTGAAGAAATGGGCATTTACTTTTAGGAATTAAAGTTTGCTAGGCCTGACTTAAATTAGGAAAGATTTATAGAAAGTTAACTTAAAGAAAAACAAACATACAAACAATGCCAGTGAAAACCACCACCGAAAATAAATCCAACAAAATTCTTTAAAAATCAATACTTTGTACTTTGTTCTCACATAAAATTCTAAAACATCTACTCAACATGTTTTAAGAGTGTATTGGAGGGTAAAAGTAAAAATAATGAAATTTGTATGTTTTTAATTAAAATGTGAAGAGAATTCTGGTGCATTAAGCTAATGATTAGAAATGGCCTACACTCTTAATACACAATTTATCTTGATTTATAACCTTGGAAAGTCAGTTAGTTTCTTTCACAATTTCCTTATCTATCGTATTCTAATCTTGTTTGGAGTGAGGGGAAAATTAATAAGGACACATACAGAAGTCATATAGTTATCTGAACTAAAGCTGCCTGACAAATAAGCAATTTTTTTGTGCTAAATTATAGTAGTGAGCTGTATTTAATAGCTTTTAATCAAATAAACATATTTTATGAAAATTTTTGCAAAATTAATACTGTCAGTTCTGCCATCACTTTCTGTCTTTATCCTCGTTTCCTCTGGTCCTATTCAAGTTCTATTCTGACTTTCTATCTCCTAATACCACCAGAGTCATAGCATGGCATAGCTATAGAGTTTTGACTAGAGAACAGTAAGTTCACAGCATGCACACACACTCACTCATTCACACTCACACACAGTCCTTTACTGCTGGAAAAGTAACCAAAAACAAGGATGTAGAGAACCATTTTTCCCCATTGCCACAGCTAAGGAACACTGATATATATTAATCATGCAAAAATGGCAAATTCTCTTTTCTAAAACTAAAGTGGAAAATTTAAATAAACAAGAGCATTTAAAGATACTCAATTTTTGAGGTATTTTAAAGTCAGTTATGAGTGGTTTCTTAATAAATAATGTGCTTAAAAACTGTCATATTCCTCTACAAATAAATCCAGGATATAATCATTCCTATTTAAAAAGGAGGAGATAATTATTTATTTTACAAGAAGGATTCTTTGCTTTAGAAAATGACTTGTGGGACTTTCTGCATAGATAACTTGTTTGAGAAACTTAAAATAAGATTCAGTTTGCATAGGACTTTTCAGAAACATATTTCATAAGATAAGGTCTTTAGTTGCTTTTTAGAAGCAAACTTACAGAAGACAAATCAAGCAAGAGCTGAAAATATCACAATTGCTTTTGAAAAAAAGTACCGCAAAGACAAGCACAATGACTGCTCAGGCCTCTCTGGAGGCTTGTCTAGACTACAAAGGCTAAGAATTTATGGGGAAAGAGCAAATTTAGGCCACAGTTGAAATTGTAAATTCCGAATATCCCCTTTGTTGAGAAATAGCAGAAACACTGGTCATTATCTGGACAGTTTGGTTCAAGCCACTGTGTTTCCCTGTCCTCCGCCCTTCCTTCAGAATAGATGAATGTCATGAATCCAAATAGATGTGCAATGTTTGTCTAAGAAACCAAGATAGTGTACAACGATACCTTAAAAAATACTTGGAACATAGCAGATTTATGACCTAATATTTTTGTGACTAGAGAGATTACTGAAATTGAGACTATGTTGCTAAATTTATTAAGCATTTATTTGTGCTCCCTAAGGAAAAATACCTAGATTTATTCAGAGAAATGCAGTGTGAAATTTTATAAGATGGCCATGCAATGCAATAAATTTGTTTAGGATAGTTCAAGCCAAGTTCACTGGGCGAAGGGCAGTGACAAGGTAAAACTTATTCTTGTCAAAGAAAGAAGTCCAAGTCATGGATTCTAAAATATTTTTAAAATCAAAGGGTCATGTGAACAAAACTTTATTTTTAGAATGTTGAGAGATCTGAAAATTAAAAAAAAAGCACTCTGGAGAAAGAGATTTTTGTAACAATGTTCTTTTGGTAATGTCCTAAAGTATATTTTTTAGTGATGTTTATAACAAGAAATAACACTTTATGGAAAATCAGACAGTTTAGGTTACATTCATTTGCTCTAACTTTTATGGAGATTAAACTCTATAATAAAAATTCTACTACTAAGATTATGGACAATGAAAGCTTTAGATATGAAATGTTACCTACTATCTTTATAAAAGAAAGATAAAAATTTTAAGGAAAAACTTGTCTCTTTAAATAGCATGCTCATTTTAGGTTTATTAAAAGTAGACATCTTCCAAAATACTGTTCTTATTAACTTAGACAAACAATATATTGGAATTTAAAATTAATTCGCTTTTATTCCCTTGATCTGGTAGCTCAAGATAGCTATTTAAAGTGCAACATTTAATTAAAAAGGAAAATTGACAGTCTATATGAATATTTTAAAAAATAAATGAGCTGGTTTCTCTCAATTTTTCTAATATATAAGCTCTTTCTTGGGAATAGCTTTGCAACTTGGAGAACCTTTATTAGCCCTCTCACCATAGCTATGAACTTATTTCAGTACACAAATCATACTGAACGGCTACAGTGAATGACTAATTTACACAACAAAGGCAATGGTTTTAAAACTATAATCTATGGAACCTTTGGTGTCACATTTTCTTTTCGTCCTTTCTGAAGTTTTAAATAAAGTGAATCTAAAAATTTTAGGCAACTTCCTAGGTTTGATTGTTTCTAAAGATGGCTGAAGGGCTATAGTTCACCCTTGATATAAACATTTCTAGACATTCCTTTAATTCCTATAATGTATCTTCTTTGTCATTTCAAATCCTGCTGTAATACCTCACTGTGAATTTCCAGGCAATTAAAAAGAAAGGTACTATAACAACAAATCATTTCCTGATAAAATGAAAAAACACCAATGGAACTGCAACCTTACAGGGAGTAGTTTACCTGCTGAGGATGTACAGAACATTTTATATTCTCATAGAATTTACTTTGCTTATATAGTTGCAAATCAGGTTTCAATCATGCATATCACAAAAAGTAACCCTAAATATACCTGCCACTCATCACTGCTTATAAAAATTCATACCTGCTTCCACACACGGTTGCTATGGCTTTGAAGCAGCCAGACGCAAGTTGGTAGGAACCTGTGTAGCATCGGTCAATTGCCCAATTAAAAAGATTTATTTGGTCGGGATTAAGTTCCAGTAGCAAGACAACAACTTCGCAGCCAAGTTGATGAACCTGAATGCATGGAGCAAATAAATATTATTCATAGTTGACAAAAGAACATTCTAGAGAAAGACACAGATAGAGCTTAGCCAATATAAATTGAGTAAAATGAAAGAGAAGACTGAGCTTTCATTTTGGTTAATTTTTATGTCACGTATTCTTCAAGAGAGTATAATGTTCCAACTTGCAACTGAAATGCATACATTAAATTTGATCATGTAAGTCTGTTACATAGGGTCCACTTATTCTCAATTTTTAACTCTGAAAAGGGGCGGCTGGGCATGGTGGCTCAAGCCTGTAATCCCAGCACTTTGGGAGGCCAAGGTGGGTGGATTTCCAGAGATCAGGAGTTTGAGACCAGCCTGGCGAACATGGTGAAACCGTGTCTCTACTAAAAATACAAAAGATTAGCTGGGTGTGGTGGTGGGCGCCTGTAGTCTCAGTTACTCAGGAGGCGGAGGCAGGAGAGTCACTTGAACCTGGGGAACTGAGGTTGCAGTGAGCTGAGACTGCACCACTGCACTCCAGCCTGGGTGACAGATTGAGACTCCGCCTCAAAAAAAAAAAAAGAAAGAAAAGGGGACGAAGATTTTTATTGGCAATGTTTTTCTGAAAAATACATGTATTTGGTTAAAAAAAATCCAATATACAAAAGGATATCCTCTATGTATTAGCTCAGAGTATTGTGGGGGATCATTTGATGTTACCACCATGCAGAGTGGCCAGGCAGCTAAAGACTTTGATGCCAGTAGGAATAGCGATAATTATAGTGGCAGATGTAAAGTATGCTTGTGTATCAATGACTATTCCTACTACACAGTCTCTTAAGAAAAAAATCAGAGGGAATATGATTATGAGGATTGGTTACTAAATATACTATGTGAAGCTTAGCTGCCTATCTTTCAAAAAGAAATACAGTCTCAATAGACTTTTCCTAATCAAAGTTTTTTTTAATTAAAAAAATCACATTAGATAGAATTAATAGGATGTTAATTGATGATTCCTGAAGCTACTCTCAAATACTAGATGGTCAGTGAATATGCACATTTGTCCAGAAGCCTGATGCCCAGAGGCTACATATGTTACCTTCCCCTCAGAAAGTAACATTCTGTGGCTGGGCACGGTGGCTCACGCCTGTAATCCCAGCACTTTGGGAGGCCGAGGCAGGTGGATTACAAGGTCATGAATTCGAGACCAGCCTGGCCAGCAAAATGAAACCCCGTGTGTACTAAAAATACAAAAAATTAGCTGGGCGTGGTGGTGGGTGCCTGTAATCCCAGCTACTCAGGAGGCTGAGGCAGGAGAATCGCATGAACCTGGGGAGGGCAGAGGTTGCAGTGAGCCGAGATTGCACCATCGAACTCCAGCCCGGGCAACAGAGTGAGACTGTCTCAAAAAAAGAAAAGAAAACAAGTAACATTCTGGCTGGGAGTGGTGGCTCACATCTGTAATTCCAGCTCTTTGAGAGGCCGAGGCAGGTACATCACTTGAGGTCAGGAGTTTGAGACCAGCCTGGCCAATGCAGTGAAACCCTGCCTCTATCAAAAATAAAAAATTAGCCAGGAGTGAGGGGTGGTATGTACCTGCCATCTCAGTTACTGGAGAAGTTGAGGCACGAGAATCGCTTGAACCCAGGAGGCGGAGGCTGCAGTGAGTCAAGATGGCGCCACTGCACTCCAGCCTGGGCAATGGAGTGAGTGAGACTCTGTCTCAAAAAAAAAAAGTAATATTCTGGTTCCTCTTCCTCAAGTTGTTCACTCTTCTAGCCAATTGAAACCAGGTGAAAAGGCAAGATTCTGGCTTCTTTGTCTTTTTTACTCACAGGATTTGGGCCTAGGTGGGATTGATATTCTAACCGGACGGTCAAACATCTTCAACCTAGTTCCACCAACTGGTTTTAAGTAATTAGCAGCAGATAAAAGCTGATGATATTATTGTAAATGACTTAAAATAATATTTAATTAAAAAGTTAGACTTGAGAGAAGAATCAAGTTTTTATTATACTTTAGAAACATATTGAGGTACAAAATACACAGAAGTAGTATATAATTCATACATATATGATAAGTTATCTTAACACCCTCCTACGATCACCACCAGGTCAAAAAGCAGAATATTACCAGCACTACACTGAACCCTCCAGTGGGCACTCTCTTAATCACCAGCCTCTCTTCCCTCCCCAGAAGAAACCACTATCCTGACTTCTAGCACTACTGGTTAGTATGGACAATTTTTGAGGTCGATATAAATTGAATTATGTGGTATATAATTTTGTCTCCTGTGGCTTTAATTTGCATTTCCCTGATGCTATAGACTGAGTCTTTATATCACCCTAACTCCCAGTTCATATTTAAATCTTAACCCCCTAGGTGATGGTATTTGCAGATGGGACCTTTAGGAAGTGATTAGGTCATGAGGTGGGGAGCTCCTGTGAATAAAATTAGTGCCCTTATAAAAAAGACCCCAGAGAGCTCCCTCATCCCTTATGTCAAGTGAGTACACAGCAAAAAGGCTACTACTGTCTATGAACCAGGAAGGAAACCCTCATTAGACATAAATTTGCCAGCACCTTAATCTTGGACTTCTTGGCCTCCAAACCTGTGAGAAATAAACATCTGTTGTTGATAAGCCACTATGGTAAACATCTATGAGATTTTGTTATAGCTGCCTAAAAGGACTAAGACACATGATTATTAATGAGGTTGAAAACCTTTTCTTATGTTCACTGGTCAGTTAGATAACCTCTTTTGTGAACTGCTTAAGTTTCTTGCTCATTTTTCTATTGAGTCTGTATTTATCTTATTTATTTGTAGGGGTCATTTATATACTGTAGATAAGAACCCTCTAGCCTGTTCACACTAGCCATAAAGTGAGAGATATCTATAACACACAATGGTGTCTTTTGGTGAACAGAAGTTATTAGTTCCTCCTTAGGGTTAGTAATGTTTGCATTCTGCTCAAGAAATCTTACTGTAATCCCAGGGATGAAGATATTTTCTGGATTATTTTCTAAAGACTATTATTTTAGCTGTTACATTTATATCCACAATCCACCTGCAATGAATTTTTGTAAAGAGTAAGGAAAGGGTCAAATTTCTTTTTCTTTCTTTCATTTAATAAGTCTATCTAATTGACCCCAAATTACTTATTAGAAAAAAACCTTTTTCTCACAGCTCTGCAGTGCCATCTTTGAAATAAACCAAGTGTTCTTATACATAATGCATGGTAATTTTCTGGCCTCCCTATTCTACTCCATTGGTACATATACCTATTCTTGGTTAATAATTCAGTGTTTTAATGACCATAAGTTTATAATAAGTACTGGTTTCTACTAAAGTAAATCCTCTTACTTTGTTTATATTGTTCAAAATTCTTAGCTATTTCTGGTCCTTTGCATTTATATAAATATATGTATTTAAAAGAAACTTGTCAGTTGTCACAAATATCCTGCTTGGATTTTGACTGGAATTGCACTGTCTCCATAAATCATTCTGGAGGATAACTGACATCTTTACAATAGTGAATTTTCCAATTCAATAGCATGGTATATTCTTCCACTTATTAGATATTTAATTTTTCTTATTAATGCCTTATATATTTCTATGCATAAGGCCTTGCACATTTTTGTTGGGTTTATTTCTAAGTATTTAATGTTAATTTTTGATTTTAAAATGCTATTATAAATGGCATAATTAAAAATTTATTTTTCCAGCTCCTCATTTTTGCTGTACTAAAATATAATTGATTTTTCATTTTGTCCTTTCATACGGCAACCATACTAAATTCACTGATTAATTCCAACACTTTAGCTAAAGACTCACTGGAATTTCCTATACACACAATTGTGTCACCTGTGAACAATGAGTTTTATTCTTTATAATCTCTTCTTTCCTACTGCATTGGCTAGGATCTCCAGTATGATGTTGATAGAGGTGGTGAAAGTACGCTTCCTTGGTCATTTTAATCTCAGAAAGAATACTTTCAAATTCACTATTAAATATGGTGTTTATTATAGGGTGTTTTTTTTTTCAAGGTCCTTTTTGTCAAACTAAGGATGTTCTTTTCTATTTATAGCTTTGCTATGAGTTTTTCCTCATGAATAAATGCAGAACTTTATCAAATGCTTTTCTTGCATCTGAGATCATGTATTTCCTTTTAAAGTTTCTGTGAATATAGTTAATATATAAATGAACTGACAGACATTTGAATATTAACCAAACTTGCAGTTCTTGAATAAATCCAATTTGACCATGGTGAGTCATCTGTTTTCTACACTACTAAATTCAATTTTTAAATATTTTATTTAAAGTTTGTATCTATATACTAGAGAAAATCTCATGAATGAGGCTGCGTTTTAATTTTCTTTCTTGCTACAACCTTTTCTTGTTTTATTATTAAGGTCATTCTGGTTTCAAAAAATGTACTGGGATGTATTTTCTCTTCAGCTGTTTTCTCTTTAAGAATTTGCATTGAATCCATGCAATTTGTTCTTTAAACGTTGGGTAGAATTCATTAGCAAAACCATCTGGTTTTAAAGTTTTCTTTTTTTAACACTTTAAAGAATGTCACTTTCGGCCAGGAATGGTGGCTCACGCCTATAATCCCAGCACTTTGGGAAGCCGAGGCGTGTGGATCATGAGGTCAGGCGTTTGAGATCAGCCTGGCCGACATAGTGAAACCCTGTCTCTACTAAATATACAAAAAATTAGCCAGGCATGGTAGTAGGCACCTGTAATCCGAGCTACTTGGGAGGCTGAGGCAGGAGAATTGCTTGAACTTGGGAGGTGGAGGTTACAGTGAGCCCAGATCGTGCCACTGCACTCCAGCCAGGGTGACCGTGCGAGACTTCGTCACCCCCCCAAAAAAAAAAAAAAAGAAAAAAAAATGCATTCTCTTTCTTGACTGAACTTGCTATGAATTTATGAAATTTTTTAGTATTGTAACAAATTCAACTTTTCATTTAATCATTACCATTAATCTGTTTCTCTTTAATTAATTTCTGCTCTTATTTCTATTATTTCCTTCATGGTACTGTTTTTGAGTTTGATATTTTATTTTTTTTCTTACTTCTTGTGATGGATCCTTAGGTCACTGATTATCAGCCGTACCTCTTTTTAAAATGAGGGTCCTCAAAAAGTTCATGGAAAATGTACATTATGAAAAAATTATGTATGGATTAAAAAATTTTTTTGCACCAAAATAAACTTGTACTAACTTGTTAAACATGTCTGAACAGAATTTAGGTTGAGGCATTAAGAAGGAGAAGACATCAGTTTGAAAAGAGCCCCTATCAGAGTAACATGAATTCTGCTGAAACTGAAGCAAGTACAAACATCAAATTTATAGTGAAGCTTGGGTGGAAGAATGGTGAAATCATTGCTCACTGATGCTCTACAAAAAATTTATAGGGGCAATTCTCCCAAAGAAATTAGCAGTTTACAAATAGATAACCTGTTTTAAGATGATGTTGAAGGTGATGCCCACAGTGGTAGACCATCCATACCAATTTGTGAGGAAAAAATTCATTTTGTTTGTGCCCTCATTAAAAAGGACTGACAATAACAGAAGACACAATAACCAACACCAAAGACAGCTCAATTGGTTCAGCTTATACAATTCTGACTGAAAAATTAAAACTTTAGCAAATGTTCCACAGAACGGGAGCCAAAACTGATCAGCAGTAGACAAGCAGAGCTTTCAATGAAAACTTTCAACAAATGGAATTAAGATTATATAGATCTTCAAAGAATTGTAATAGGAGCTGGAACATGGCTTTACCAGTACTATCCTAAAAACAAAGCACCATAAAAACAATGGCTACCAAGAGATGGAAGTGGTCCAGTCAAAGCAAAAGTGGACTGGTCAAGAGCAAAAGTCATGGCAACAGATTTTTGGGGTGCTCAAGGAACTTTGCTTGTGGACTTTCTGGAAGGCTATAGAACAATAACATCTGCTTATTATGAGAGCGTTTTGAGGAAGTTAGCCAAAGCTTTAGCAGAAAAATACCTGGGAGAGCTTCAACAGAAAGTCGTTTTTCATGATGACAGTGCTCCTGCTCATTCCTCTCATTAAACGAGGGCAATTTTGCAAGAGTTCTGATAGAAAATCATTAGGCAACCACCTTACAATCTTGATTTGGCTCCTTCTGACTTCTTTTTCTTTCCCAATCTTAAAAATGTCTTTAAAAGCCACCCAATTTTCCTCAGTTAATAATGTAAAGACGGTGGCACTGACATGGTTAAGTTCCCAGGACTCTCAGTTCTTTAGGCATGGATTAAGCGAAGACTTAGAAAAATGTCTTGGCCTTAATGGAGATGATGTTAAGAAGTAAAGTTTATATTTTTAAAATTTTTATCTTTTAATTCTATTCTTCCACAAATCGTTTTGCAGTCTCCTTGTATATGTGTTTAAGGCTATGCACTTCATTCTAAGAAAGGCTTTACTTACAGCCAACAAGTTTAGTATATAGTATTTTCATTATTCTTCAGTTAAAAATATTTTCCAGTTTCCATAGTCATTTCTTCTGTAACTCACTGGTTATCTGCAAGTATTTTTTAAAATTAACTTTTTGTTACTGAATTGAATACTGATTAATGCTACTCTGATTAGAGAATAGAGTTTGTATCATTTCATTAATGTGATCTCTGTTGAGATTTGCTTTATGACCCAGCTTACGGTCAATTTTGACAAATGTTACTGTCTTTTTTATCTTGATGTATCATAGTATGAAGTGAACAACACATAAATCTATACTTGTGTGGCTGATGTGTGAAGAGATTGCATTGTGAACAATGCTTATACATCTCAGTAACTAAACTGAGGGAGGCAGAACACAGAAGACATTTAAAAACAATGCATTTTTGCTTATACTTACTCGTAAATCTTGACAAGCCAGAATGTTGTCAAGCCACTTATATAGGTAGCCATCTGGGGAAAGGCCCACATTGTCGAAGACAGGGCCACAGCACAGTACTGCTGACATTGCCTGGTAATCAAAACACAACAAAACATGGAAATGAAACTTGGAAAGATCTAATGGTATCCAACTGACTTTATAAAACATAATTGTCAGATTTATAAGTGACCAGGGCCCTCTAAAGACATTTATTTCCCCAAGATTTTAAAGCATTCTTTAGTAGATTTAATAAAAAATACATGATTCTGAATTTAGCTCTTTTTGTAAGAATTAAAAACCCATAAATTTATCTTTGTGGACATTTAATTTTATAATTGTAACAACTCTTTATGATCAGAGTAAGTATTAAAAACCAAAAAAACCATTTTGCAATATTAAAAATAAGCTTTCCTTCAATGTTGCAAGTGAATTCTGCTTATAAGATAAATACAGCTCTTCGAATTTTGCTTTTATGACAAATATTGGACTAACATATGGAACTGAGACAGTATGAAATATATGAAAAAAATGAAAAATAATTATAATCCTTAATCAAAGGTAAATAAAATGAAAAATATAAACTTTAGTTCCTCTAAAGAGATGGGGAGAGGGAGAAATCAAGAAAAAGTTTGATAATAGGAGAGCTTGAATATTTTGTAACTGGCAGGTCCAACTATCAGAGCCATAGTTTAAATTAGCTCCACTGAGGCAAAGTCAACCTGAGAGTCAGCAACTTATGTTCTATATGACAGAGCTGATGAACAGTTTTCTGAAGGAAATTCGGCTGTAAAGGAGTCATGCTTCTGAAGACTTTGAATAGTCCTAGTAGGGTGGAAGTTTATTTCTGGCAATCTTCTAGGATAGGAGATTAAAAAGGGAATGTGGCTCTGGGTAGATTTTGAACTTGAGGTGATGTCTATTTTTTTTCTTTCTTAGGTTGAAAGTTAATTGACAAGGCAGCTACAAAACAAGTAAATGAGCAAAAATATATGGTTCTCATATAGGAGAAATACGAGACGCAAGTGGGAGTAGAAAAGCTACGTAGGTGTGTGTCCATGTGATTTTTTGTATGTGTGCTTCTATCCCATCCTATCCTATCCTACTCTACTGTATTCTATTCTATTATTTATTTTAAGCTTATTTTTTAGGCATGGTTATTGGTTTAATGAGAGAGACCATCCATCTGACAAATGTCATTTGTGAGTACAATGTGACCTACTTTTAAAGCACAATACTGATATCTTGTAATCTGATGATTTCTGTCACTGTAACGATCCAGAGGAGTGAACATAATGCTGAAGGGTCCTGCCCACTGGCTGAATAAGATGAAAAGATGGTGCCTCAGGCTTTGCTGGGGGAAGAGAAATCTTCGGTGGTGAACTAGGGAGAAAAACACACTTAGCGGTTACAAGACTGGATATACTCTAGATCGCTATTATATATATTTCTTACATTTTGAGGAAAGAAACCACTTCATTTTTTAACTACAGTTTTCTTTAGGCAATGAAACATGCACTTAAAAAGTCAAGCCACATTTTCTTTCTAAGTGTGCACATTTCCTATTCTCATGTTGCAGCCAGCAGCACCTTGGCTCAAGAGTGGGAAAGAAAGATAAAAAATAGGACCTGCAGAGATTTTTTTCTAATCATTACCTGGAAAAACTGCAACACTTGTGACTCAGCTGCTGCTTACATATCAAACATTTTTTGTCTGCTGCCCATCTTTAAGAAAACTCGGAAATAGCACAGATTGGCTATTTCAAATTCACATAGGTACTTCACTTGAACTGAAGAAGTCAACTGAAATCTTAATTTAGGGTCACTGAAGATGAGAAGGATTGGTAAGAAGGTTACTAACGCCAAATAGTGAAAAGCAGAAACATTAGTTAAGAGAGGCTTTCTGTAATAATACCAACATTTTTAATTAGAATAATTTTTTAAATTATACTTTTAAGTTCTGGGGTACATGTGCAGGTCGTGCAGGATTTTTACATAGATATACACATGCCATGGTGGTTTGCTGCATCCATCCCCCATCACCTACATTAGGTATTTCTCCTAATGTTATCCCTCCCCAATCCCCCCACCATCTGTTATTCCTCCCCTAGCCTCTCCACCCCTCAACAGGCCCCAGTGTGTGATGTTCCCCTCCTTGTGTCCATGTGTTCTCATTGTTCAACATCCACTTATGAGTAAGAACCTGCGGTGTTTTGTTTTCTGTTCTTGTGTCAGTTTGCTGAGAATGATGGTTTCCAGCTTCATCCATGTCCATGCAAAGGACATGAACTCATCCTTTTTTATGGCTGCATAGTATTCCATGGTGTATATGTGCCATAACTGGACCCCTTCCTTACATCTTATACAAAAATTAACTCTAGATGGATTAAAGATTTAAACATAAGACCTAATACCATAAAAACCCTAGAAGAAAACCTAGGCAATACCATTCAGGACATAGGCATGGGCAAGGACTTCATGACTAAAACACCAAAAGCAATGGCAACAAAAGCCAAAATAGACAAATGGATCTAATTAAACTTAAGAGCTTCTGCACAGCAAAAAGAACAATCATTAGATTGAACCAGCAACCAACAGAATGGGAAAAAATTTTTGTGATCTACTCATCTGACATAGGGCTAATATCCAGAATCTACAAAGAACGAAAACAAATTTACAAGAAAAAAACAAACAACCCCATCAAAAAGTGGGTAAATGATATGAACAGACACTTTTCAAAAGAGGGCATTTATGCAGCCAACAAATATATGAAAAAATGCTTATCATCACTGGTCATTAGAGAAATGCAAATCAAAACCACATTGAGATACCATCTCACACCAGTTAGAATGACGATCATTAAAAAATATGGAGATGGCCGGGTACGGTGGCTCATGCCTGTAATCCCAGAATTTTGAGAGGCCAACGTGGACAGATCACAAGGTCAAGAGATGGAGACCATCCTGACCAACATGGTGAAACCCCATCTCTATTAAAAAGTACAAAAATTAGCCAGGCGTGGTAGAATGCACCTGTAGTCTCAGCTTCTTGGGAGGCTGAGGCAGAAGAACCACTTGAACAGGGAGGCAGAGGTTGCAGTGAGCTGAGACTGCCCCACTGCACTTCAGCCTGGTGTCAGAGCGAGACTCCGTCTAAAAAAACAATCTGGAGACAGATGCTGGAGAGGATGTGGAGAAATAGGAATGCTTATACAATGTTGGTGGAAGTGTAAATTAGTTCAACCATTGTGGAAGATAGTGTGGCGATTCCTCAAGGATCTAGAAATAGAAATCCATTTGACCCAGCAATCCCATTACTGAGTATATTCCCAAAGGATTATAAATTGTTTTATTATAAAGACACATGCACACGTATGTTCACTGCAGCACTGTTTACAATAGCAAAGACTTGGAACCAACCCAAATGCCCATCAATGATAGACTGGATATAGAATAACTTTTATGGCAAACTAACCAGTTATTTTATTTTCTATGTTGTGTGTGTGTGTGTGTGTGTGTGTGTGTATATTTTTTTGAGGTGGAGTCTCGCCCTGTCACCCAGGCTGGAGTGCAATGATGTGATCTTGGCTCACTGCAACCTCCACCTCCTGGGTTCAAATGACTCTCCAGTCTCAGCCTTGCCAGTAGCTGGGATTACAGGTGCCTGCTACCAGGCCCAGCTAATTTTTGTATTTTCAGTAGAGATGGGGTTTCACCATGTTGGCCAGGATGGTCTTGAACTCCTGACCTTGTTATCCCTTTGCCTCAGCCTCCTAAAGTGCTGGGAATATAGGCGTGAGCCACCGCACCCTGCCTCTATGTTCTATTAGAATGAAAATGTTTCATACACATTTGCTCTGTGAAAGGTAATTTTCTCCATAATATAATACTTAATCAAACGTAAAATATGTGAAGCCTTATAGAATTACATTTAATGTGTTGGTAGGGTAGAATCAGAGAGAAGGAATATTGCTGAAAGTAGCTGTTCAGAGACTGTGTGAAAAAAATAGTGACATTTCACGTTGTCTTTCACAGAGACAATGTGAAAAAAAAAATGTCTCTGTGAATGTTCTCTCCGAATTACTTCCTTCCTGTGGAAATCACATCAGTTCATTTTCAGATAAAAACCAAAACAAAGAATAGAAATGACACACACAAAGCCAAATTTAATACTTATTCCTTTTCCAACTCTGTGCTGAGTAATGACAATCTGTTCTCTTGCATATGTCCAAGTATCTCAAAGTAAATAAAGGATCCCATTCTAATCCTGCTTAAAGGCCAGCAGGATTAAAGAGGAAAACACGGTAATAAAGAACACAAAGGGGCTTCCAAGCATGAATGGCAATTTCTTGTAATTGATCACTGTACCTGGAACACACTGAATCAAGTTGGCGACCATTGCACTAAAATGTGCCCGGATATCTTTAAGAATTTCAACTTCTTTGTCATTTTCAGCTTCTAGGAGCATGCGGGTCAAGTCCACATATTCTAAGAACAAAGCTCCCAGGGCTAAAGTATCCCGCTCTAAGGCTCCATTTGTGCTGGAATAAAGGGAAATTAAACTTTTAGATGATCAGTCTTTATGTCCAAGTAATACTGGCTTCATGAAAACTAAGATTCACTGTTACAACTAAAGTTGTTCCTAACCTACATATAGTGTAAAGAAAATATGCAAAAAGAAAAAAGCGAGCTTTTTGGATTTTTCTAAGTTAAGGGTATTATATTTAAAAATAAAGAAAAGAAGAAAAGAGAGAGACAAAGACAAGAAGACCAGTTTGGTGAGAGGAAAGCAACTCGACAGTATTCTGACCCTACCTGTCACTTATTACAGAAGCATCAGCCAGAAGTTCGAAAATTCGAAGCAGTTGTAGCCTTAACAAGTCTCGCCGTTCTCGGCGTTTCTTGTTCTGTGTAGAAAGAGGTAGTACTACTTACACACACAGGCAAAATAATATTAACTTTGCTTTAGCAAATGGTATTTGGGTGCAGTGGCTCATGCCTGTAATCCCAGCACTTTGGGAGGCCCAGGCAGGAGGATCACAAGGTGAGGTGATTGAGATCATCCTGGCTAACATGGTAAAACCCCATCTCTACTAAAAATATAAAAAATTAGCTGGGCATGGTGGCATGCAACTGTAGTGCCAGCTACTCAGGAGGCTGAAGCAGGAGAATTGCATGAACCCTGGAGGCAGAGGTTGCAGTGAGTCGAGATTGTGCCACTGTACTCCAGCCTGGGCCATAGAGCGAGACTCTGCCTCAAAAATAAAGAAATAAAGAAAATGGTATTAATGAAAGACATAATCTAGTCATTTTCAATTTTCTAAGCAGAGAAGTCAGCATATATTCTTCTTTCTTCCTAACCCTCAGAGGAAATGCTTGCTATCTACAGACTGTAAGAGAAACATATCCTAAGTGGGTCAGTAAATATTAGGTGGAAATGTTGAGAACCAACAAGCCTCATTTCCGAGATGCTCCCAGTGTCTGCTGAAAGGCAGAAGCATCTGAAACCAGTGAAAGACACAGGGGACATGAAATAATCCCGATTCTGGTAATGGAAGTAACACTGTTTGTTCTTATTTACACTGCTGAATTTGTTATTTTTGCATTTTATTTACTAATTTATTTTTGAAACAGGGTCTCACCATGTCACCCAGGCTGGAGTGCAGTGGTGTGAGCTCAGCTTACTATAACCTCAAACTCCCAGGCTCAAGGATCCTTCTGCCTCAGCTCCTTGAGTATCTGGGACTACAGGCATGCATCACCATACGTGGCTAGTTTTAAACATTTTTTGTGGACATAGGTCTTGTTATGTGCCAAGCCTGGTCTCAGACTCTTAGCCTCAAGTAATCCTTCCACCTTGGCCCCCAAAGTGCTGGATTACAGGCATGAGCTACTGCACCTAACCTAATTTCTGCTATTTCTTGTATCATTGCTACTACAATGGAAGCTTTCTTTTCTAGCCTTATTATTATTTTTATCCTGGTACATTATAAGTTCATCCTTTTCAGAATTCTCTTCAGGGAAGGGGATGCTGGGGAAAATGCCTCATATGCCAGATGAGACAAATTACATTATTGGCCATCCAACTCCTCGTAAAAAAAACAAGCAAGCACACAAAAAAACAAAATTCAATCACAAACCTCATGCAAAAGAATGTAATCATTTGATGACTATTTTAAGTTGTTTTGCATTTATATGTTTAGGATGTAAAATCTATGGACTACATTACAGTAAATACTTAATGAAACCTGAAAAATAATACAAACAAAAAAAGTTAAAATATCAAGATTCATTGTTAAAAGCTTGCTGGGTGCTTGTTTTTTTTTTAGGGGAAACCACTGGGTTTGATTTAAATTAAGATGATTGGCCAAATAAATCAAGCCTTAATTATTTAAATTCAAAATCTTACCTCTGGTCTTCTTTCCAGAGCTTCTTTCATTAATGGATGAAGTTCTTCTACCAATTCTCTATGGAGAAAAAAGGTCACATTTGAAATTCATTGTTTTTGACACCAAACTTGTCACTAAATATTCCATATCCATTAAATCCCAAATCACTTGCTTTTTGCACTTTGCTTCTAACATCACAGTCTCCCTGATCTCTCCATTTCCCAATCATGGTAAACTAGAAACAGATATTGGCCTATATTTCATATTACTGGTCTTAATTCCATTGCTATGCATATAATTTTGGCTCAATATCTATTTGTTGACTTGATTTTGATTTAATGTTCTGGAGATCTCTATGGCAAAAAAAAACAAAAAAAAAACAAAAAAACAAAAAACCCTATGTGAACAATTAAACAAACAACGTTTTCCAAGTGTTTACTAAATTCAAATACTTTACTACAAGCTTTGGAGCTGAAGATATATAAAACTGAGCCCCAGCACACAAGAAATTTTCAGTCTAATTAGAGGAAAAGAGACGGGCGCAATTACCATGGCACTGCACAGCTCAGGAGGCTGACTCGTAGTTGACTTTAAAAACAAAGCCTTTTTGGATTTCAGAGCTAAATTCCTTTTTTAAAAAATTAATTAATTACTTTATTTATTTTTGAGACAGAGTCTCGTTCTGTTGCCCAGGCTGGATTGCAGTGGTGCAGTCTCGGCTCACTGCAACCTCCACGTCCCAGGTTCAAGCAATTCTCCCACCTAAGCCTCCCAAGTAGCTGGGATTACAGGCACCCGCCACCATGCCAGGCTAATTTTTTTATATTTTTAATAAGAGATGGGGTTTCATCATGCTGGCCAGGCTGGTCTCCATCTCCTGACCTAATGATCTGCCCACCTCAGCCTCCCAAAGTGTTGGGATTACAGGTGTGAGCCACTGTGCCCAGCCTAAATTCCTTTGTTTATACTACGTAATAAATAAAAAATTCCACGTGGAAGTACTAAAATTGTGAGATTCTCATCAAAACCTTTTCTTTTATGTAGTAAAAATATGTCTTGATCATGTTAATATATATCTTTGTCCTGATTATCTCCAGTTCTCAATTTTATATTTTCTAATCTAATTAGTTCTCTTCTTCAAGAAAAACTTCTGAATCGCTAGGTCAAAACACAGAAAAAGATAAGATTTTGCCTGTTGTCAGACTAGTATGTAGGCATTTTGTCTATAGTGTGCCCAAGCTTGAAAACCTTGTACTTTCTGGTAGGATATTTTGTGCTATTAAATATCATCAGCTAGGAAAATCCAGAGACAGGAAGGTAAACTCTATGGCATTCTATACTAAGAGACGGAAAGCATGGGTTCTATTCTGATTTTTCCAATGCAGATATTAGAAATTTCTTCATCGAAGAAATGGATAACATCGATAGCTTCCTTCACTTAACAGCTACCATTTAACAAATATTTATTATGTAAATATTTGCATTTAATATGTTTTCAATAAATGTATGAGATAGATTCTATAATTATGCTAACATTTAAAAAATTAGATAAACTTCTTGATTTTTATTTATTATGCCAATTTTATAGCTGAGAAAACTGAGGCTCAGAGACATTAAGTTTTCTAGACTCATGAAGCTAGTTGGTTGTATAATCTTACCTGCCTCTTGAAATATTTACAGGTCAATATACATCAAACAATCTTAGATTCTTTGGGAAAGAATGTTAGGTAAATTCTGGGATTGTTACTGTTCTCTTCTTGCATTTCTTTTGCTTTTCGGTTTTTTTTTTTTTTGAGACAGAGTCTCACACTGTCACCCAGGCTGGAGTGCAGTGACACCATCTTGGCTCACTGCAATGTCTGCCTCCGGGGTTCAAGCGATTCTCTTTCCTCAGCCTCCCGAGTAGCTGGGACTATAGGTACGCACCACCACGCCTGGCTAATTTTTGTACTTTTAGTAGAGATGGGGTTTCACCATGCTGCCCAGGCTGGTCACAAACTCTCGTGATCTGCCAGCCTCTGCCTCCCAAAGTGCTGGGATTACAGGCGTGAGCCACTGCACCTGGCCATCTCCTTGTATTTC
This sequence comes from Plecturocebus donacophilus, assembly GCA_004027715.1. Lineage (NCBI taxonomy): Eukaryota > Metazoa > Chordata > Mammalia > Primates > Pitheciidae > Plecturocebus > Plecturocebus donacophilus. The sequence goes on from PVKP010016756.1 coordinate 34,783, forward strand.
TATATGATATTTTGTCTTAACTAATTAACAAATAACTGGTAAACCTCTGGTTAACTAGCACCCATACAGTCAAAACCCACAATTACTTCTTTTAAGAATAAAATCTGGGATGGGCGCAGTGGCTTAGGCCTGTAATCCCAGCACTGGGAGGCCGAGTTGGGTGGATCACAAGGTCAAGAGATTGAGATGTTCGTGGCCGACTAGGTGAACCCCATCTCTACTAAAAACACAAAAATTAACTGGGCATTGTGGCGCACACCTGTAGTCCCAGCTATTTGGGAGGCTGAGGCAGGAGAATCACTTGAACTTGGAGGGCGGAGGTTGCAGTGAGTCGAGACTGCACCACTGTACTCCAGCCTGGCGACAGAGAACACTCCGTCTCAAAAAGAGAGAGAAAAAAAGAAGAATAAAATCTGACTCTAAACATGAATAACTTAGATCTTTTTCAGTAGCCTCTAAAATATCTTATTAATCTTTATTGTTTAAATATAGTTTCTCACAGATGCTTGGAAGTTTCTCATTTCTATCTACATGGGAAATTTTGTCGAGATTGTTTTTGTCTTTACAGGCTTTTGTTGCTTAGCTAAAGTCATCAGAGGCAACCCAAACTAAAATTTCACAATGTCTCTTTCAAAGGCTTTGACAGTGCTTCAGATGGAATGGTTATTTCATTGCAAATGTGAATAAGTAAGGAATCCAGAAAGCAGGCATACGGTTATATTAAGGCAAAGAAAGTGACCTATAGAAAGATCAACCAGTCTGGGTGCACTGGCTCATGCTTGTAATCCCAGCACTTTGGGAGGGTGAGGTGGGCAGATCACTTGAGGTCAGAAGTTTGAGAACAGCCTGACCAACATGGTGAAACCCTGTCTCTACTAAAATGTGAACATTAGCCAGACGTGGTGGCACAGGCCTGTAGTCCCAGCTACTTGGGAGGCTGAGACAGAATTGCTTGAACCTGGGAGGCAGAGGTTGCAGTGAGCCAAGATCGCACCACTGCACTCCAACCTGGGCGACAGAGCAAGACTCTGTTGAAAGAAGAAAGAAAGGGAAGGAAGGAGGGAAGGAAGGAAGGAAGGAAGGAAGGAAGGAAGGAGAAAAAAGAAAAGAAAAGAAGAGAAGAGAAGAGAAGAGAAGAGAAGAGAAAAGGAAAGGAAAGGAAAGGAAAGGAAAAAGAAAAGAAAGAAAGAAGGAAAGAAAGATCAACCAACAACCAATGCAACTAAACACATTGAAAGGGGTTTTATCAATGCTTAACCTTTGAGAGTCTGTTGGGTAAATGGCTGATGAGCAGACTTATTATTTTGATGTGATAGCCTCTGAACAGCTTGGCTAACTGAGATTGCTACTGAACTACCTTTATTTATAGTTGTCTAAAACAAAGCTTGCCAGTAAAATAAAATCTGAGAGGTAAAATCAAAGTTGCAATGATTCAAAGTGACAGGTGAGGCAGTTGCAAGGAATGCTTGTTACATGCACATCAACCAAAACAATGTAGTGGGAGCCACACAAAGCCTATAAACTCTCCAGGCACACGCCAACATGCAGACTCAAATTTGAGTTAATAAAGGAACTACAACAGCAGCAACATGTATGAATTTAGAACAACTCATTAAGACTACTGTACCTGAAAACAAGGGAATTTGTTCTTCCAAATCCTAAAACTAAGGACTCTGTGATCTCAATGCTCTCTAGTCTCATCAAAGGCACCAACTGCTTTAACAGAACTCCCACCGATGGGGTGCCTATGGCCTGAAACAAGTTGAATAAAAGTGAAAAAGAGGTAACATGATAACTGATCGTTTCTTTAATCAAAGGATGATTCCATTATAACAGTTTCAAAGTACTGAACCACATCCCAAGGCACTGCCATCATTTCAGGAAACACACACACACACACACACACACACACACACACACACAGCCCCACAAATTTAATATAGCAAAATGAATGCAATTCTCACCTGCAACACAAATTCTAAAGAAATTTTTTATAATGGTCCTCTTTTTAAAACCATTTAAATCTACAAAGCTATCATTAATAAGATAATTTATTTAATCAAGGCATAATTTGAAGGTGAATACTTGGTGAGGAGTAAGGCAAATGTGGTGTTGTAGGATACAAACCAAACCTCAGGGCACAAATAAGTACAATTCATTCTATGGTCTGAAGCAAGTTTCTCAACTTTTCTTTATCTTTGGTTCCCTACTTGTCAGAGAGGAGTAATAAATTATTCATATAAACACTCAATGGAATTTAGAAATGTGTAGGATGAAAATCTGATCCCATAATACTCCAGATGGCAGGCACAGTGCAATTTGCACTGTGAACTCTAGACAAACAAGCTAAAAAAAAACCTTACAGAATAATTCTTCTGAAGCATGTCATGTCACCTTGTTATCGTAGCTCACTGTACCATCAGGTGTGGTTGCCATTATTTCTGGAGTGGAGGCTCTCAAGTGTCCTGGGCTCATAATACTGGGTTTTGCAACTCCAAAACAAAGAATTAGGTAATTTCTCCACAAAGTAACATAGTTGTCTCCGCTGCCGGCAGTGCTGGTTTTCTTGGCATTAATTGGGCTACTAGAAATATGGAGTCAAAAACAAGAGTGAAACTAAGTTTTGGATTTTAAATATCACTTATTAAATAAAGATCACAGCAAGTACTCAAATAGAGTTGAACAACTGTCGATTAAGGATGCTATTCAAAGAGTATCTGCATTGGATGAGAAGTCAAACAAAGAACTTGAAAGTATCTTTTACCATTAGAAGTCTGAAATTATGATTAGAAAATCATATTGATTATTCATTAGACAATCATATTGATTATTAAGGCAAAAAACCCACTATCTTTAGACAAAAATTTTTAAATGTTTTTACTTAATGTTAAGCATTCTCTAGTAGGAAGTTCAGAAATTGGGATGATACCATCCCAATCTCTTGGGATGAAAATGAAAATGTAAGACAGCCAATGGAAAAACAAGAAAAACAGAGGAAAACACAAGGCTCCCTTACTTTGGGTCCACGAGAGGCATCACTGACTGGAGCCGAGTGAAGGCATAAGGCCAGGCATAGCTGAGGGCTGTGGGGCAGTGCTTGGGCAAGTTCTCCTGCCGGAGGAAGCTGAAGAGGCAGAGCACCCAGGGGTCTTTGACAGACTGTGCGAATATCCAGACATGAGAAGGGCTCTTCACATCATAATGGCTATTGACCAGGACTGCGTTCCATTCCACCAACCACTGCAGATCCACATTGTGGGTCAGTGGTAATGTTGCCTGTAGGTATAAGACGTAGGTTGTGAGTTAAAACTGAACTGAAGTTATCCATCCTCATCAGGGCTCAGCCTGAATACTCTTTCTTGCACAGTGCTTTTCCTGAGTGCACTGGGCTGGCTCTGAATCTGAAACACCAATCCTGCACCTACCACATACGACTGTGGTATGTGGTCATCAGTCTTCCTATCCTAGATGATAAGCAGCGTTAAGTGCAAAATTTAAGAACTTGGGTCATATTCTGACAGGTTTACTGTCACAGCACTGTGCATCAGTACACAGAAGCTGTTCACTAATTATTTGTTGGATGAATATATGGCAGTAAATTTAAACTGAACCATGGACTTATCATTTTAAAATTCTGAGAAATGATTAATCTCTGAGACTCACAAATGTGTTTTTATCATTGTAATTAGTAAATTTTTGAAGCTATCATCTTCTCTATCTTTCCTTACACTGAAATATCTTCCCTTTGATTTAGAGAGATGGCTAAGCACCATCCCTTTTATGAAGGGCATTCTACTGACAGTTTTTGAGATAAGATACCTACATGTTCTTATTTATTTATTCACTTACTGAGACAGAGTCTTGCTCTGTTGCACAGACTGGAGTGCAGTGGTGCAATCCTGGTTCACTGCAACCTCCTCCTCCCAGGTTCAAGTGATTCTCATGCCTCAGCCTCCCCATTAGCTGGGAATACAGGCACATGCCACAGTGCCAGGCTAATTTTTGTATTATTATTTAGAAAGAAACAGGGTTTCACCATGTTGGCTAGGCTGGTCTCGAACTCCTGACCTCACATGATCTGCCCACTTTGGCCTCCCAAAGTACTGGGATTATAAGTGTGAACCACCACACCTGGCCAAGATACCTACATATTCTTGTCCCATGATAGCAAGCAAAAATAATACATTTTGAAATCTCTTTTAAGATAAATATCTATATTAATAAGTTCTTATATTCCATTTCGTTCTCTTTTAAATCTAGGTATCAAAGTTTAGGGGTCATCAATTTTCAAATAATCTAGCAGTTGTGCCTAGAAAGGACATTGCCTTTATGTTTGTTAGGCACGTAAAATGAACCATTTTGTCTGTTGTTTATGAGTTCCCATGGGTAACAGTATTGTAATAGTGGCCTCAATGGTCAACAGGCTGTAAGGAGCAGAGCTGGAGTTGCAGAACCTGAGAGATGAGATGGCAACACAGGCTCTGGCTAAAGCCTGTGACCTGGGACAATACTGAACATCCCTGGGTCTGTTTATTGAATTTATGACTTAGGAATTATAATCCTGATCTCACCTAATCTTTCAGTGAATTACATGAGATAACAGCTGTAAAAACACCTGACACAAAGGAGGCACTGCTTCTCTCACTACTCTCTCCCCATTTCTGTACATCTTCCTAAGTGCAGTATTATTGAGCTAGTTACCCAGCTAAGATTTTGATGTTGGTAAACACAGAACAAAAGCACATGAACAAAATATAAAGTGTTATCTTGTAGGCAAGTAGGATATGTATATAAAACAAGGCTGAGTATTCTGTTCCATGTCAAAACAATTTGAAATTCTAAAAGAAGTAGGACTGTTTCACTATTACTGTTAAGGTCTGCAGTACTTGGCTTATAGTTTTAGCAATATTATTATGACCATAAGCAAGAACAGGGCTACTATCAAAAGGAATCTGTGTTCAATGAGGTTAGAAAAGGCCACAAAAAGCTCCCAATGTCTTCAGGTTTTATATGCTGGCCTTGCTTCAGCTATTTAGCCCAAATTAATCCAGGTCCTGTTATTATACCTTCCTTTTTTAAAAGTCAGATTATTATATTTTCCTTTTTTAAAAGTTCAGGAAATCAAAAGTTGCCAATATGCTTTTAAAAAGGAAGAACGCATTTGTGTAGCAGATAAAGCTCTCCTAGGTTCAGAGTTCAAACCTGGGAAGGAAAGTTCTAGAGTTCAGACTTGACCTTGAGCTCTAGAACTCTCCTTCTGTGTGACTGTGGACTTAACCTTTAACATTTTTGAGTTTCAGTAACTGTGAGAATCAAATAAAATAATAAAGGCGAAAGTACTTTGTGAACTCTAAAGTACCACAAAAACAGAAGTTACATATTAAGTATAATACTAAGTGTCAAGTATAATATTAAGTGATAAGTGAAATAAATAAGGCAAATTAATTTTCCTTAAGAATCCTGAGCAATTCTTCTTAAAGTTGTAGTTTAAAAATATTATCTATATTCCTAAGACTCAGATTTTGTGTAAAATTTATCTGAATGTCTCTTAAGCTAACATTTGAAAAACTAGTCTTTTATTAATCTGACATAAACACCCAAATTATGCCACATAATCTTTCATTGACTGTCTATTTTACATAGGTCCAGAGCTTTTAAGAACCATTACTTGGGATCAAATGTGTACTTACTGAATCCGAAACTGCTACATGAATGAAACTTTCTAGAATGGAAGAACTTAGCTGATCCATGACATCAATCATTGGCCTGTCGTCATCCTGTACAAAGGGGAGGCGGTTATTCTCCATGGGAAAATGAATCCTCCTCACCCACCCCACCACCTTTGTCTGATACATGAAGCAGAATGGCTTGCGAGATAGCGATAAGGATTTTCACACAGAAAAGTGAGTGCCCAGACGGTGGAAGGCAGTGAGTAAAACTCCTGTGGTTCTGAGGTTCATCTTCCAAGTTTTAGTGGAAGATAATTAGAGCTCCAATTTCACATTGTACTGAAAAGACATATACCTGGATTTCAGACTCATACATGTACATGTATGAATCTACCAGTATCATACATGATTCACTACAGTGTTCATGTTGTTAATTTCGAGAAGCAGAAACCCTGTGAGAACATGCTTTGTCAGACCACTAACTAAAATGCTCCTTAGTTTGAGTCATTTGTCTGTTAAAATAACTCACCAATTGTTTACTGCGATTGAATTTTGTCCCAAAGAAACTAGACTGACCACACAAACTTTGTAGTATCTACACAGTATATAGCTATTTGATATAAGATGCAAATTGGAAAGGACACAAGAGAGTATCTTAGTGAAAATTCTACGTGAGTAATACATAAATGAATGCATTCATTCATTTATATATCATAAATATATAAATTAATACATCCATTCATTTATATATTAGGAACATAATATATGTAATGAATACATAAATGAATATTCATTTATATATTATATATTCATTCACCATCCTTTATTACGGAAAAATTCAAAAATATAAAATTATTTACTCAAAAGCCTTATAGAAAAGCCTTGGAATCTCTATATTCGTGTGTGGATGACAAAAACATTATGGCTGGTTAAAGAAAGCGACATATGAGGAACACCCTTGACACAGTCTAGTTGATTAGTACTTAAGAAGCAGGGCATTAGAGGCATGTGTATATATCTGTTGTTGAATTCTGGCTCTGTCACATTCTAGCTGTTGATTGTAAGGAGGGCATTTAACCTCTCTAAGCCTCAGTCTCACTGTCTGGACAATGGGATAATAACCAAACCATCCATAGGTTATTATGAGGGTTAAATGAGATACTATGTATAAAGTACTTAGCACAGTGCCTGGCACACACTTGGTAATTATTATTATCATTACTTTCATGATTACAAACTTGATGAAGGTTTGCTAAAATATAGCATGTCTTAGAGATTCATTTACCAGGTGCCAGAGATGTGGCCCTGGAATATATCAGAAAGCTATTCAAAGAAATGTGAACAGAAAAGACTGTGATGAAGTTGAAAATATTTTATAGAGACAGTGATTATGTCAAATATTACAAAACCAAATTAGTTATTTTTAAAAGAAGAAACTGGAAAGTGGTAATTTTCTAAAGAAGTATATAACATGAAAAGCTGGTCCTTCTTTCATCAAATTGTGCCTTTGGCTTGGCCACCCACGCTAGCTTGCAAGATAGCAATAAATGTTTTCTCTGAACAAGGTGTACAGCATTTGGCTAAATGTGGGGTGTCGGCAGGCAGTGATCGTGCTTAATAATTGGCTTCCTTCTCCCATTTCAAGTGGACATGTTTCTTGTGATGTAATTGTCTACCATCATCAAAATTAAACATCTTTCAATTTGCCAGACTCTTTGGGAACTTTATCATTTTAAATGAGATGTGTTATTTTTTGGAGTTTATTCCCTAATATAAAGTAATAATATCTTTTTAATTAGATGTGTGCTGAACACATGAAGGAAACAATCCATCATCTAAATTAATGTTAAAATTCTTCACTTCTTAGCAAAGTAATGTCCCTGGAGAACTGGGATTGGTCTTTTCCATTGCTTTCAGAAAATATGACTTAAACCTAGTAGACCAAGAATGCTATTACAATAGTTTAAAACCTAACAATGAATGAAAAATGTGACACCACATGTAACATAAGAGTACATGAAGTAGTAATGCATCATTTGTAGTTTTTAATATAAATTTCAGAACAGTTGAAAGTAAGAAATGGAAGAACTCAGAAGAGTAATCCATACCTCAGGCTGTCCCAAGGCAACAAATAGCGCTCGAATTTCCTTGAGTATTAAAACGGACAGTTTGCGCGTGGCCACCTGGAAACTGCAGAGTAAAACCAGAGCAAAACCTTCTACAGCATGGAGAACACTGCAATGGGGACCTCGTTCCGACTGAATTCTGTGACTGGAGCCATTTGCAATGAGCTGTTAGGCAATAAGAACAACATTCTGTATTCAGCAAAATAACAATGGAAGAAGAATACAGTCATGTTTTGTGTATCTTTTGCACATTTGATCCTGTAAATATTAAAACAAATGACAATGGTTTACAACCAAACATGTCTATGAATTTATTATTATTCATGAGCTATCCTAGATCCCCTTCTGTCTTTCAGATCAGTTATTGTGTGGAATACTATCAAGCATCTGTTACTTCTGATGACAAATAACTCTTCAAAGGCTAAAAACAAAACTCCTTTCATCTACACCGCTTGGTATCACACTGTATATACAATCAAAGTGGCCAAAGTTGTTATTTAAATTCTCCATAGACTTTTGGATACTATTAAATCAAATTTTCAAACATTTACTTTCGATCCATCCTTGCTTACTTGTTTGCATGTTAGATTCTAATCTAGGTTTTACACAGGTCTGTGATGGATTCTGAAAGTTCCCAATCCCCAACCAAGTGAATCTAAAGTAAGAGCAAGCCAGTCAACAAGGAAGTTTCCACCTTCATTTTTGTTTTCCTCGTATAAACATATATAATCCTTGGTTTTCTACCTACCATGTATTGGCATGTCTAGAACACAGAGAAGGTGGAAGGAGCTGAATGTCATCTCTGGGGTTAACTTGTCAGGAATCCCAGCTTCCTCAGATGCTACTATACTCCCTGAACCTCCACAGTCCTTCGACTCTCAGTTATACTCTTCTCCAGGCAGACCCCTTTCTTCATCTGCTCACTGCCAATGCCAAGTTCCCACTGCCCTGGTTCTCCTCTGACAACACTCCTGCTCAATGTACTCTGCAAGATGTTATCATTAACTTAAACATTTAGGCAGGAGACATGAAAGGATAAAGAAACCACAAGACTATACTGTCTTTTCTGTGGATATTGAACAAAGCAACCCATATGATGCTAGCCAAAAACAACTGGGGGGTCACCTGACTTTTATATACTTACATCTACATCCATATCCACATCTACATCCACAACCCTATCCACATCCATATCACATCCACATGTACAACCACACCCATATCCACATCCACACCTACATCTACATCCACACCCACACCTACATCTACATTCATATCCATATCCATATCCACAACCCTATCCGCATCCATATCACATCAACATTTACATCCACATCCACATCTACATCTACATCCACACCCACACCTACATCTACATTCATATCCATATCCATATCCAAATCCACAACCCTAACCACCTCCATATCACATCCACATGTACAATCATATCCATATCCACATCCACATCTACATCCACAACCCTATCCACATCCATATCACATCAACATTTACATCCACATCCACATCTACATCCACATCCACACCTACATCTACATCCATATCCACATCCATGACCCTATCCACATTCATATCACATCCACATGTACAACCACATCCATATCTACAACCTACATCTATATCCATATCCACATCCACATCCACAACCCTATCCATATCCATATCACATCCACATGTACATCCATATCCGCATCCATATCTATATCCATACCCACACCTACATCCACATCCACATCACACCCCACATCCGTATTACATCCCACATCCATATCACATCCACATGTACATCCATATCCGCATCCATATCTACATCCATACCCACACCTACATCCACATCACATCCCACATCCATATTACATCCCACATCCATATGTACATCCATAACCACATCTACATCTTTTCCTTATCTATATCCACATCCTTATCTACATCCACATCCCTCTCCATATCCACATCACATCCACATGTACATGTACATCCATATCCACATCTACATCCACACCCATACCTACATCCACATTCACATCAATATCCATATCTACATCCAATCCCTATCCATATCCATATCACATCAACATGTTTATCCACATCCATATCTACATCCACGCTTACACCTACAACCACATCCATATCCACATCCACATCTATACTCACATCATATCCACATGTACATCCACACCCATATCCATATCTACATCCACATGTACATCCACACCCATATCTACATCCATACCCACACCTATATCCACATCCTTATCTATATCCACACCTAACATCCATATCCTTCTCTACATAAACATCCATATCACATCCACATGTACATCCATACCCATATCTACACCCACACCCACACCTACACCTACATCCACATCCATATCTACATCCTTACCTATATCCACATACTTAGCTATATCCACACCTACATCCATATCCTTCTCTACATCCACATCCATATCACATCCACATGTACATCCACATCCATATCCATATCTACATCCACACCCACACCTACATCTACACCCACACCTGTATCCACATCCCTATTCACATCCATATCACATCCACACTCACTCCCACATTCACATCTATGTCCACATCAATATCCATATCCATATCTATAGCCACACTTACATCCACATCCATATCCTTATCTATATCCATATCATATCCACATGCACATCCACATCTACATGGACACCCACACCTACATCCAAATCCATATCTATATCCACATCCTCATCACACCCACATCCACATGTACATCTACATCAACATCCATATCTACATCCACATCTACATCCACATCCATACCTACATCCACATCCACACCTTCACATCCACATCCACATCTGCATCTCCATCCACACCTACATCCACATCTACATGTACATCCATATCCACATCCACATTCAGCTCTAAGTCCCTGGTCTGTAGTCATATGCTCTTATAAATAGATTTGCAATCATACTTCTCTGAAAAAACCAATTTCTACTCCCTAAATGGCCTTGTGAATGCTAACAAGTCTAACCTGATGCGGAATATCATGCTCTGTGTTTCTTGGTCACAATTTATGCCAGTGGAAGAACTAAGGCCCACCACCAGGGAGGAAGTTCCTATCTGGCTGGAAGAACTCTAAAGGTTCTGGACTGCCATTCCTTTACAGTGCCTAAAAGAATATAAATTTGGCCAGGCATGGTGGCTCATGCCTGTAATCCCACTACTGTGGGAGGATCACTTGAGGTTGGGAGTTCAAGATCAGCCTGACCAATATGGTGAAACCCCGTCTCTGCTAAAAATACAAAAATTAGCCAGGTGTGATTCCATGCACCTGTAATCCCAGCTACTTGGGAGGCTGAGACATGAGAATCACTTGAAACCAGAAGCAGAGGTTGCAGTGAGCCAAGATCACACCATTGCACTTCAGCCTGGGTGACAGAGTGAGACAGTCTCAATAAGAAAAAACAAAACAAAACAAAGAAAAAAGAAAAATAAATTCATGGATAAGGTGTGAAAATCACCTCTGAATTTCTGATTTTGTTGGCTTGTTCATAGACTTTTCCTTGTGTCTGTATGACTAGTTTCCACTGGGTAAGCAGCTGCAGCAGCAACTTCAGGGACGAATCAAGGAGTGTGTGATGCATATCATTTACTTCCCGGAGCAGGAAGTTGGTAAAGCCAAATAGTACATCTTCTCTCCAGTCTGAGAAGTCAACAAGTAAACCCTGAAGAGAATTTTGTGCAATATGTCGCAATTCATCATCCATATGAATAGAGAGCCTGTGAAATGAATAAAAGACAATACAGTCATTTATTTTATTAACTAGTCTTCTAGAGCTAAGAATGAACATCTATTAATACATATCTCTTCTATTTGAGTCTGAAAATCAGTCTCCCTTATTTTTGGCTTAGTAAATGACTTACATAAATACTTTTAAAAAACTTATAATTTGGCCAGGTGTGGTGGCTCACACCTGAAATCCCAGTACTTTGGGAGGTTGAGGTGGGCGGATTGCCTGAGTTCAGGAGTAAGAGACCAGCCTGGCTAACATGGTGAAATCTGTCTCTACTAAAAATACAGAATTTAGCCTGGCGTGGTGGCACATGCCTGTAGTCCCAGGTACTTGGGAGGCTGATGCAGGAGAATCGCTTGAGCCCTGGAGGTGGAGGTTGCAGTGAGCCGAGATCACGCTACTACACTCCAGCCTGGACAACAGAGTGAAACTCTGTCTCAGAAAACAAAACAAACAAAAAAACCTTCTAATTTTAGAATTACTCAAGCATTGCAAAGATAATACAGAGTTTTCCCATAGAGCCTTCATCTGGCCTTCCCTAATGTTAACATCTTAGAGAATCTTGGTACATTTATGAAAACTAAATCACCAGTTTCCTACTGATGTCCTTTTTCTGTTTCAGAATGCAATCCAAGATACCACATTGCATTTAGCTGTGCTGTATGTGAACACTTTTGAATACATCACTGGACACAGAATAAATTAGTATCAAATCCTATTTTTTTTTTTATAGAATAAAAAGAATGAAAGAAAGAAAGAGGAAGAGATTTTAGAAAAAGAGAGAAAAGGAGAAAGAAAGAAAGCAAAAGAAAGAAAAAAAGAAAAAGAAAGAGGAAGAGATTTTAGAAAAAGAAAAGGAGAAAAAAAGAAACAGCAAAAGAAAGAAAAAAGAATGAAAGAGAAAGAAAGAGGGAGAGATTTTAGAAAAAGAGAGAAAAGGAGAAAGAAAGAAAGAAACAGCAAAAGAAAGAAAAAAAAGAATGAAAGAGAGAAAGAAAGAGGACGAGAAAGAGGGAGAGAGAATGGGATTCTTGTTTTATTGCCCAGGCTAGAATGCAGTCTAAAAATGGGTATTGAAAACCTCTTTTATGCCAATAATTGTGCTTAACAATGGAGA
>PVKP010016757.1:0-47489 GCA_004027715.1 Plecturocebus donacophilus
TGATGGTTTCCAGGTTCATCCATGTCCCTACAAAGGACACAAACTCATCGTTTTTGATGGCTGCATAATATTCCATGGTGTATATGTGCCACATTTTCCCTGTCCAGTCTATCATTGATGGGCATTTGGGTTGGTTCCAGGTCTTTGCTATTGTAAACTGTGCTGCAATGAACATTCGTGTGCATGTGTCCTTATAGTATAGGAACACTTTTACACTGTTGGTGGGAGTGTAAACTAGTTCAACCATTGTGGAAGACAGTGTGGCGATTCCTCAAGGACCTGGAAATAGACATTCCATTCGACCCAGCAATCCCATTATTGGGTATATATCCAAAGGATTATAAATGATCTTGGTTATTTTCTTTCTTCTGCTGGGTTTGGGTTTGGTTTGTTCTTGTTTCTCTAGTTCTTTAAGGTGTGACCTTAGAATGTCAGTTTGTGCACTTTCAGTCTTTTTGATGTAAGCACTTAGGGTTATGAACTTTCCTCTTAGTACTGCTTTTGTTGCATCCCAGAGGTGTTGATTGGTTGTGTCAATATTGTCATTCAGTTTGAATAACTTTTTAATATCCATCTTGATTTTGTTTTTGACCCATTGCTCATTCAGAAGCAGGTGATGCAATTTCCATGTATTTTCATGGTTCTGAAGGTTCCCTTTGGAGTTGATTTTCCAGTTTTATTCTACTGTGGTCTAAGGGACTGCTTGATATAATTTCAATTTTCTTACATTTATTGAGGCTTATTTTATGGCCTATAATATGATCTATCTTGGAGAAAGTTCCAGGTGCTGTTGAATAGAATGTGTATTCTGTGGTTGTTGGATGAAATGTTCTGTACATATCTGTTAAGTCCATTTTTTCCCAAGATATAGTTTAAATCCATTGTTCTTTGTTGACTTTTTATCTCGATGACCTGTCTAGTGGTATCAGTGGAGTATTGAAGTCCTCCACTAGTATTGTGTTGCTGTCTATCTCATTTCTTAGGTCTTTCAGTCATTGTTTTATAAATTTGGGAGCTCCAGTGTTAGGTGCATATATGTTTAGAACTGTGATATTTTCCTGTTGGACAAGGCCTTTTACTTGTTGGACAAGTCTCTGTTTCTTTTAACTGCTGTTGCTTTAAAATTTGTTTTGTCTAATACAAGAATGGCTACCACTGCTCACTTTTGGTGTCTATTTGCATAAAATGCCCTTTTTGCCCCTTTACTTTATTTGAATCCTTATGTGTTAGGCGAGTCTCCTGAAGGCAGCAGATATTTCATTAGTTCTTATTTATTCTGTGATTCTGTATCTTTTAAGTGGTGCATTTAGGCCATTTACATTCAATGTTCGTACTGAAATGTGAGGTGCTATTGCATTCATTGTGCTTTTTGTTGCCTGTGTACTTTGGATTTTGTGTTTTTTTTTTCATTTTTGCTTTTTAACATGCATTTTTGTTTTATACGTCCTGTGTGATTTATGCTTTAAAGAGTTTCTGTTTTGATGTGTTTCCAGTATTTGTTTCAAGATTTGGAGCTCCTTTTAGCAGTTCTTGTGGTGGCTTGATAATGGTGAATTATCTGAGCATTTGTTTGCTGAAAACCACCATGTCTTTCTTTCATGTATGATACTTGGTTTCACTGGATACAAAATTCTTGGCTGATAATTGTTTCCTTGAGGAGGCTGAAGATAGGTCCCCAATACCTTCCAGACTGTAAAGTTTCTGGTGAGAAAAATGCTGTTAATCTGATAGGTTTTACTCTATCAGTTACTTGGTACTTCTGTCTCATAGCTATTAAGATTCTTTCTTTCATTTTAACTTTAGATAACTTGATGACAATGTTCTAGGTGCAGAACTTTTTGTGAAAAAGTTCTCAGATGTTCTTTGTGCTTCTTGTATTTGGATGTGTAGGTCTCTAGCAAGGCTGGGGAAGTTTTCCTCAATTATTCCCCTGAATATGTTTTACAAGCTTTTAGAATTCTCTTCTTCCTCAGGAATACCAATTATTCTTAAGTTTGGTCATTTATCATAATCCCAGACTTCTTGGAGACTTTATTTATATTTTCTTATTCTTTTGTCTTTGTATTTGTTGGATTGGGTTAATTTGAAGATGTTGTCTTCAAGCTCTGAATTTCTTTATTCTACTTGTTCAGTTTTATTACTGAGACTTTCCAGAGCATTTCTCATTTGTAAAAATGTGTCCAAAGTTTTCTAAATTTTTTTTGTTTTTTCTTTAAGCTCTCTGTTTCCTTGATATTTCTCCCTTCACTTCTTGTGTCATTTTTTTTTCCTTGCATTGGGATTTGCCTTTCTCTGGTCTCTCCCCAATTAGCTTAATAACTAACCTACTGAATTCTTTTTCATATAAATCAGGGATTTCTTCTTGGCTTAGATCCACTGCTAGTAAACTAGTGTGATTTTTGGAGGGTGTTGAAGAGCCTTGTTTTTTCATATTACCAGGGTTGGTTTTCTGGTTCCCTCTCATTTGGGTAGGCTTAGTCAGAGGGAAACTCTAGGGCTGAAGGCTTTCGTTCAGATTCTTTTGTCCCACAGAGTGGTCCCTTGATGTAGTACTCTCCCCCTTTTCCTATGGATATGGTTTTCTGTAAGCCAAACTGCAGTGATCATTGTCTCTCTTTTGGGTCTAGCCACCAGTGAGTCTATACAGCTCTGGGCTGGTACTGGGGGTTGTTTGCAGAGAGTCTTGTGATATGAACCATATATGGGTCTCTCAGCCATAGATACCAGCACCTGTTCTGGTAGAGGCAGCAGGGGGTGAGTATAATGAACTCCATGAGAGTTCTTTGGTTTGGTGGTTTAATGCTCTATTTTTTTGTAATGGTTGGCCTCCTACCAGGAGGTGGTACTTTCTAGAAAGCATCAGCTATGGTAATATAGAGAAGAACCAGCAGTGGGTGGAGCCCTAGAACTCCCAAGATTATATGCCCTTTGTCTTCCACTACCAGGGTGGATAGGAAGGACCCTCAGGTGGGGGTGGGACTGTGTGTCTGACCTCAGATTCTCCTTGGGTAGGTCTTGCTGCTGCTGCTGTTGAGGATGGGGTGAGACTCCCAGGTCACTGGAGTTGTGTGTCTAGAAGGATTATTGCAGTCTCTGCTGAGTGGTGCAGGTAGTCAGGGAAGTAGGGGGAAGCTGGCAGTCACAGGCCTCACATAGTTCCCACCACAAAACAAAGGGTCAGTCTCACTACCACCATGACACCCTCAACAGCCTTGAGTCTGTTTCCAGGAGGAGGGTGTGGATGGGTTGAAAACTTGCCCTGGGATACCTGCCTCCCAGCTGTGATAGAAAAGTGCTTGGTTCTTCCCTGGCCTGTGGAGTCTGCACACCAGATTTGCATCCTCCCTGGAGTTCTGGCCAGGAGGCTTCTTGTCCAATTCAAATTATTACAAAATTCAGCTACAGATTTCCTTCCCTGTGGAGACCCCCTACTCCTCTGGTCATTCACCGAGGAATGGCCTTCTAGGGGACAGAGCAAACTCCCAGGTCCTTTCTGCTGCTTCTTCAAGCCCTGTATTTCACTCAGCTCTCTACATTGGCTCAACTCCAAGAAAGGTTAGAACTTCTCCCATAAACAGAACTTCATTTTAACCAGTGGGGTTGTGTGTTCAGGAGAGGAGAGTCTCCCTTCCCCACTTCCACAGTTGGGGCACACACAGTATTTAGAGTATCTTCTGGGTCCTGCAGGAGCAATCCACTTCCTTCAGAGAGATTCTGGATCCTCTTGGAATTGCTGGTTTGTTCTTGCAGTTGATCTGGAGCTAAAATTCACAATGCAAGCTTCCACAAGATGCTCTGTCTGGAGCTGCAACCTAGTCCTGCTTCTTATCTGCCATGATGATTGATTTAACAATTTCTATTTATGGAAAGAATATTCCAATACAAACTACTCTGTCTTTAATGGCATATATACAGTATTTAATAAATAAATTGATTAATATAAATATGAGGAAAAATTTCCAGAAAGCATTAAAAATAATTTTTTTCCTCAGGGGTATATTTATTATAACTTCCAAAAATTTTCAATATAACAAAAACTTTTATTTTAATAATATAAAGTACTGTGACAAGAATTTAAATAGGTAAAATCTCAAAAAAATTATTAAATAATATGGGTAAAATCTATACTCTAAACTTAAAATGGCAAGGTCCCTTTTAATATGGCTAATGTCTTATTTTATCAAATTTATCAAATTCAGCCTTATACTCCATCCTCCATCACATGGACCAAATTGCTTTGTGTATTCACCGAAGGCATCAAACTTTCTATTCCTCAAAGCTATAATAACTTCTCTAACTTCCCCTATTTATGTGTGGAAGCACACATTAAGTTTGCTCTTTGAAACACTAGAAAGGTCAAAGAAATAAATGTCATTACTCTTCAATTCACTTATCAAAGTTACTTTTTTCAGGGTTCTCCTGAAATTTCACAACTTACGGAAGCCTGTCCTAATATTTTCAGACAATATTAATGTTCTCATAGTACTCTTTTTCATTGGTCAAGTTAGCACACTTGCAAGTTTATTATAACTATTTTCATTATGTTTGAAATGGAACAGAAATGCAGCAGATAATTTTTGTTCACTAATTTAGCCTCAGCAAGCTTTACAAATGCTCAATAAATATTTATTGAGAGCATGAATAAATAGATAAGTGAATAGATGAATAAATGAATGGCATTTTGTATCTCCCCAAAAGAAATTCCTCTAGAAAGAGGGGTTATGTGGGAATTGTGGAGACAGTAGAAATATTTAGGAGTTATAAAACATTCCTAAAATTATGCTTTCTAGGTAGGCACTTCCTAACCTTAGCCATAAAGATTACTCTAGTTTGAAAGACAGTATAGAAAAAGAAATAATTATGTACTAATTATAAGATACAATGAACAAATATTTGATTTGATGATTCAAATATTTAAAAATACTAATCCAATGGGATAAAAACAATAATAATTCAATGGGATAAAAGGTTTAAATGGTCGTTTATCGACCCAGAAATCTATAATAATGAGTTACAAAGTGATACGCATCTCACTTAGGTTTCTGAGCCATTATTTCATCTATTCTCCCAATGTTAAAGAGACTTGAATCTGAGAAACAAAAGATAAAGGAACTTTGAAGAACAAAATGAGGGATAGGAAATAGATTAATATTACTGTGAATGAAATAGATGATCTTTTTCAAATTAAATTTCTTTTCACTACACGTAATTTGTAATTCAAACTGATTTTCAAAAGTCTTTAATGAAAGCACAGAAGTGATATTAGAATTGAGTTAATATATAATAAACAATCCTACCTGATGTACATGGCTTTGAAATTGATTTATTCAAATTCTAGAACAATTAGGGTAAATATATACACTACATTGTAGTTTTTTATGAAATTAGGTTTTACACTAGAATTTTAAAAATAAAAAGCAATTTGAAATGACTTTATAAGGGATATTTTATGTAATTTCTCTGAGCTTAGAGGTAAGGTAGAAACCAGGTGTGACAAAGTTAAAAAGCTGAAACTTTCAAAATGAGAGTTTCATTTTTAATATTTGTTAAAAGTTGAACCATGATGTTTTATAGCCACCACTCACATTAGGTTCTTGCTTACTTTACACTTGATCAACACACATTAACATAATTATTGAAGGTCTACAAACTGAAATATCCTAGATATCTTAAGCAACAGAGATTGTCTAATTTGACAATATAGAGAAAATATTCATTAAATTTATTCCAAAGGAAATTAATGAAAATTATGACATTTTGGATAATTACATTAGACCTATAACAATTTCTAAGAAGGGGGTCAATTCAGAATATCTTAGTATAGGTTGTCTATTGCTATGTGACAGTTGCTTCAAAGTTAGCAGCTTAAGACAACAATCATTTATTTTCTCAAAGTCCACTAGGACATAGGCAGGGCAGATTCAACTAGGATCTCTGTTCCTGGTCTCACATTGCTGAAATCAAAGTGTTGGCAGGATGGGATCATCTCTGGAGGCTCTAAGAAAGAATCCCTTTTCAAACTCATGTAAGTTATTGGCAGAACTCAGCTTTAACTCTTAGAGGAGTGAAGTTCCTCTTTTCTAACTTAATGTCTGCCAAGGTCTGCTCTTAGCTCGTAGAGACCACTCTCCAGTCCTAGCTTATGGTTCTCTCTATTGGATGTCAAGAATAGCATTGGCAATCTCAGGCTTCCAGTTTCTCTGGCTTTTCCTTTTCCAACTAGCTGGAGAAACTTAAAAGGGTTCATGCAATTTGATTAAGTCCACTTGATAATCCAAAATAATATCCTTATTTTAAAGTAAATTGGTTATAATCTTAATTACCTTTACAAAGTCTCTTTTTCCATGAAATGCAGCATATTCACAAGACATAAAATATTATACTCACAGTTCCTAGTGTTATGCAGGGAAATCTTAGGGTTTCATTTCTACAGTCCTGTCTATGATCCTCACTTAGGAAATAATTATTTACATTTATGCCAATTAAGTATGCAAATCCTATAAATTTTCCCTTAAAATCTACAAAGGACTTTTCTTTTGTCTCAATTTTCACTTTTAAAGTGCTTTTTAAAAAACATTATTTGTCTCGCTAAGAGAATCATTTAGAAAGAATACTCATTCAAGTAAATGAATAGCTCATGAGTTTGAAGTTCCTTACCTAAAGATAACAGTAGAAAAGCAATGATGAGGAAATTGTTGAGGCAAGAAATTTATATCAGTCCCATCTAAATCAAGGAATATGTCCAAAACAGTCTATGTCATGTTTCTAGTCATCAGAGAAATCAAGGGAACCCACAACAATGTCAGATAATCTCACTGAGATTTGTCATGCAAGATGTTTTCTGACTGATTGCATCCCTGGGAGTGTATTTGATTATGTTCCTAGTATTTCAGTTGTAAACAAATGCTTGTGTTATTATCTTTCATAAGCCTCTAAGAGAAACTATAGATAATTTAGAATAGCTTTTTTTTTAATGGGTCAAGTCTTCCTGATAATTTCAGACATTGATGAAGACAGTTTCTTCTCTCTGACACTTATATGTTTCATTAAACTTGAAAAAAATAACAAAACTTAAAAGCTAATGTAATTGAAATAATGGTGATAAAAAGGTCTCATAGTTTAGATATCATTTCTATAGATGAGAACTGCTAAGGTAAGGAGGCCTATCTATAAAATAATATGAAATGCAGCATTTAAACCAATATGTATTCTATGGTGTTAGTGTTCTTAATAACAGGCTAATTATATCTTAATACTACATGAATCATAATTTCAAGAAATATGTTAATATAAAATCAAATTAGAGTAAGATTATTTCAGACTTTCAGTCTAATTTGATTGGATACCACACTTCTTAGCTACAACTTTTCTACTAACCAGTTGAATTCTCCTTGTGAAAAAAAATATAATGGAAGCCCTTGGCCATGTGCAACTAGAAGGATCTAAAGGTGAGTTGTGATTAGGCAACACCTGTTACAGGCAGCAGGATTATCACAGGTGCCTTCTCAAGGCAACTCCACTATGTCCATCCTGTTCTGAAGAAGACTTTTAGAAACAAGAGTCCTGTCTTTGATTCAGGACATCTCCAATGCAGCATTACTTCCAAGGGAAACTAGTAATTTTCAGAGGCCAAATGGTCAAGGAATGTGAGGCCTTCAGGTACTCAGATTTATCCCTGCTCGATTTATTTCTAGAAGGGCGAAAAAGTGACATAAACCTGTCTGAATTTCATACTGGGTTGAACAAAGTACAAGGCACATAATAGACATACAGTTAATATCAGATATTGATTGGCTGAGAATCAGGCCATCTTTTTAACTAAACTAAGGCAAAGTATAATTATCAGACTCCCCATATCCAATGGAGAGACCTACTGAAGTATCATTAAAATTAAAACTATTAGTGAAGTATGAGAAATATAAAACTTATTTACTTGAAGTTACTGCTTCAAAAATTTAAAATCATGTATCCAACTAGAATGAGGAGAAACAAATAATAAATATAAATACAAATGTAAAAGTTTTATTATTGTGAGTCAAAGGACTAGATAAAAATGAATATGGCTTTGTATATATATATAAATCATTTGTGATGTTTAAAACTCACAAAAATTGTCAGAAATAGTTCTATGATCAAAGTCGTTTTGGATTTTGGACTTCTGTTTTAAATTTTTTGGCCTGTGTCATTTCTTATATGTTACCTGTGTATAGGCACTTTTAATATGGCAACATTTGTCTGAGAAGGGTCATCCAATAACATGGCTAAAAGCACCAATAAAGCACACACTTCATGCTGCTGTTGAAACCATGTGTGATTTTTGGCTTGCTATACAGCATTAAAGACCTTGAAGACTTTTAAAAGGGACTATAAATGGTGGACTGTGGTAATACCTTTTATTAGTTTCCATTTGTTGGATTCCCTGTTATCTGTAAATGTTACTTATGGCTCAAATGTAACATTAAAATAAATGTGTGAGCCCTGAGTGTCACAAGAGAAATTTATACCTACATCTCACCTATTTCTCAGTTACTCTGTTTTTTTCACAAGTATGAACAAAACTTTCTTGATATTTATTGTGTTGTGGTTAGTATAAATTATTAAAACTGCTCACAAACCTTGACAATTTCAAAACTCACAGAGTTAAAAATCCTGAGAAACAAGTTATATTGACAAAATATTTAAGGTGAAAACTGAATGAAGACTTTAGTAACTGGTGTCAAAATGTAATTAAACTATTTACTTTACAATTCTCTGTTTTATCTAGCCTCCATGATGTTTCAAAAATCCTGACTTCCTGATATCCATATCCTTATACAAACAGTCTCCTCCCACAGTGTATCAGGACTGGTCGCTATGACCAGACAGAATGGTGTGTCACTTCTGAGGATGGGTCATTGAAGATGGTGTGGCTTTTTCCTCTCTGTTGGGTCAGAAGCTCTGGGGAAATCTGGATGTCATCTAGTAAGAAGTTCACATTTTGAGGAACTAAGGTTTCTGTAGTACAACTAATGAGGGTAAAAGGCATCCTACTAACAGCCATGTGAGTCAGGAAGTAGATCCTCCAGCCCTCATCAGACCTCCAGAAGAATGCAGCTTTGGCCAACAGTTGAATTAAAACCTCATTAGAAACCCCAAGCCCCAGTGACCAACTAAGCTACTTCAAAATTCTTGGCTTCAGGGCTATCTGATAATAAATGTTTGTGGTTTTAAGCCACAAAAATGTTTGGGTTAATTTGTAGTACAGCAATAGAAAATGAATGCACTATTTTTTTCTAAAGAACAGAGAAAATAATACATGTAACAAACCTGTGAGGATTTTTATATTTTGGATACATTTATCAGAGATAATATGTTTTTCAAATTCAATTATTATAAAAATTATGTTCAATATGTCCTTTGTTTCTCTCTAAGGCTTCCTGTTACTTCCTGATTTTGTTTTGGTGCATAGTGAGGGGGAAATGAAGGTGCCATTAAATCATGCTCACAATTAAAAAATCACCTTTGCAAAGGGGCTAATGTAAATGCTGCCTGGAAAGAATGTTTAGGACTTTCAATAGGATGTCTGTAGTTACAATTATGAAAAGATAAAACAAATGAACAGTGTGTCTTGGGCTCAAGAGTCATAGACCTAAATGTCTTATTAAGGAAATTGAAGGATATGGGGTCGAGGAAGAAAATGAGGCAATATGCAAAAAGTGTAAGACAGTATAATGGGCTGCATGCTTGTGTCTCCCCAAAATTCAAAACACTAACACCTTTGAGATGATAACAGGAGGTGAAGCTTTGGGTAGGTATTTAGGTCCTGAGGGTTAAGCTGTCCTGATAGAATTAGTGCCTTTAAAAGCAGGAGGCATGACAGCTTTTTTCCTCTCTGCACTGCAACAAATGAAGACAACCCAGTCGTGATGGCACCCTGATCTCAGACGTTTCAGCCTCCAGACCTATGAGAAATAAATTTCTTTTGTTTAAGCCATCCAGTTTATATTATATTTGTTATAGCAGCCTGAACTAACAC
Source organism: Plecturocebus donacophilus (assembly GCA_004027715.1). Classification (NCBI taxonomy): domain Eukaryota; kingdom Metazoa; phylum Chordata; class Mammalia; order Primates; family Pitheciidae; genus Plecturocebus; species Plecturocebus donacophilus. The sequence goes on from PVKP010016757.1 coordinate 10,016, forward strand.
TGGCAGCATTTAGAGAGAGTATCTGCTAACACCAGGTCTATGAAATGCACTGTGGGGAAATAAAAGAAAGCAGAATGAGCAATTCGGAAAATATATGGCAAAATCTCATTGAAAAAAATCACAATGAACATTTGCACTGTAAAAGAAAATGAAAACTGATTTACCTTACTTTAACCCACTGTGTTAGTCAGCTAGAGCTGCCATAATAGGATACCACAGACTGGGTGGCTTAAACAACAAATGTATTTTCTCAAAATTCTGATGGCTAATAGTCCAAGATCAAGGTGTTGGTGTACTTGTTTTCTCCTGAGGCCTTTCTTCCTGGCTTGCAGATAGCCATCTTGCTGTGTCCTCACATGGCCTTTAATTTGTGCTTGAGCCTGCCTGGTGTCTCCCTCTGTCCTCTTCTATTAAGACAACAGGTAGACTGGATTAGGGATTTGTGTAACCCTAATTGCCTTTTTAAAGGCCTTATATCCAAATACAGTCACATTCTGAGGTACTGGGGATTAGGGTTCTAACATATGGATTTTAGGGGGACATAATTCAGTCCATAACACCTCCTTTCTCAGAGATATGACTGCAATAATCTTTATTTAAAGAGTAATCCTGATATCTAAGATTTCATCCTATTAGTTCCCAAAGTATCTGGCTGTGAGAGAAACAAAAGTGTTCCTTACACAAAAATATTATCTAATAAACTAGTTACTTAGAAATGAATGCTACTTCAACATGCTTAACATAAGAATTATCTCTACCTATCTCAATCAACACTTTGGTCCCTCTTTAAATGAGGGCATAGTCCAGAAAATAGAAATCACACTGCTGGTTTCAAATGGATGATGTTTACTCCAGGGAAATGTTTCCAAAGTTACTGAAAGAACTACAAAAATAAAGGAACAAAGAGGGGCCATTAGAGGAAGAAAAAGAATGAAAAGTTAATAATGAGGACTACCATCACTCCTATTCTAGAACCTATATGCCTCCAACTGCTGCTGTATTGGGAGACATGGTTACACTTGGATTTGGAGCCACAAAAAAAATACACAATGACCAGGGCTGGGAGTGTGGACAAGCGTGCTTCTGCTCAAGCTGCAAGAATTTATAACAGTCTTACCCTTCTTGTTACAAGACAATCTTCAGCAACTCATACTTACAGACACATCAGACAGAAATTTCTTTCTCCTTTCTGCCTTGTGATTTCCTACCACTACTTCCTACTGGCAATGCCCAGAGGAAGCACCCAAGCAAGGGAGTCTGGGAAACATGGTTTGAGACTCCCAGCTTAGCAGTTAGAGGTTGAGAGATAACCAGTAAATATCTAGCACAGTAGCAGCACAGTCTGTGGGCAACTGTACTGTATAGTTAAAGCAATCATGGCAAACAAAATAAAAATGTTGTAATACAATGACTGATTTGACTATCAAAAGATTAGGAAGACATTACAAATTAAATTAGTTTTCAGATACTTTTGCAAGATGATTCTCATAAATTTCATAAAATTCAAATGTGATGTTCAGGATGTGATATGATTGAATTTGATAATATTGGTAGAAAAACTATGTAAAAAATTAAAATACTTTTAAATAAAATTATCACATTGTAATACTAATTTAATTTTTGTTAAATAGATAATGCTCTTTACTGATTGCCATTATTTTTCATTTGATTTTGTAAGATAAATGCAAATCAAGATATTAAAAGTATTTACTGCGCAAGTAAATTCCATTTTCTAAGTGGGGAATTTACTTAAATTGTACTTATCCTGCTGCCAATTTCATTCAGATAATGAGAAACTTCTGTAATGCCTATCAACATGCTACAAAAACATTTTTTACAAAACATTTTTTGTGGAACATTAGTGTAAGAATAAGTCAGAATTGCCAAAAATGACTGCTTTTATATGGGCTGAGGAAATTTGGTTTACTTTATGGCCAATGTGAATTTTCAGGATAGTGATTCAGGACTGTGTGATTAGGTACAGTAGTTTGGTAAGGCTAAAATATGAACCAAAGATCTTGTATGTCACTCTTCTAGCCAATGATTCTGATATATATTCCGAGGGTTACGGGTCAATATTAGTATGTTTATTGCTTATGAGTTCCTACAGTTTTGTACTGCCATGACTTACAGTAAAATTAGCCTAAAGTATATTTTTGAAGCAATAAAATAATGTTTTATTGAAAGTCTGTTTTATCTTGTGTATTTCACTGATATCCACATGATTTCTTTTACTTTTTTTTCTATATTGCTAAGGGAGGTAGGCAGATGGTTAAATAAATGTTTCAAGCATGTTAAAATTAAACCTGACATTTCTGATTACCTTGGCAGATACTGCCATTGATTTATCACAATGTAATTTTGGGAGAAATGATTTTAATTTTTATATTTTTTCTATGAAATTTAGTTTTAACACTAAAAGTTAAAAAAATACATTTGTAAGAGGACATAGCCAATAGCTATATATATGCTTCTTAATTTAATATACTATTAAAAATTATCAAACAACTTTGTGAGTTATAATATAGAATCTTAAGACAAACTAATACTTTCATAAACTTAATAATGTTGCCAAGTTTATGAAATTATAGTGAAAATTCACATGCTGACAGATTTCTGAGCTGTGACCTTTTTAATGCTCAAATATAAGAGAAGTCTCTTAGGGGTTTCATTTCTGAAATTATGACTAAGCCATGTTTGGTTATGCCAAGTGACTCATTAATCATAAAAAGAATATTTAGAACGCATGTGGTGATCCATCTGGGCAAGTGACCTAGAGAGGAAAGAAATTTGCTTATCTCTACAGTGTCTACTTGTGAAGTACAGTGTTTTATTTCTCCCTTCACACACGCATTGTCTTCCTGGGAGGAAGAAATGGACAACTTCATTTTGAGACTAACTACAAGAATACTGTGGTCATTCTGAAACTTTGCTAAGAAGACAAATAATCAGACATAGCATAGTAATTTATATGTGCTTTATGTATAAGAAGATAAACTGTTTTCACCTTTGGATGGATAGTAGAGCTGTAGTTAACTGGATCAACTTTTAACAAGAAAATCCCTGTGCTTCCTTACTTACTAGCGAATCTTTCATAAGCATGGTAATGTTATCAAGTTTATGGAATTATTAATAAAAATTTATGTGGAGCTCAATTTCTGAGCTATGACCTTTATAATGTTGATATAAGAAACATCTCTTAGGAGTTTTATTTCTGGGAGTATGACTATAAAACTATGAAAATATTCTTGGAATGTACAAAATATTCTTGGAAATTTATTCTTGGAATTTTTAGACAAGATGATGGCATTAACAGATTTTGAAACCTGAAAGTCTGTTTCAAGCATATTCAAGAGAGATAGAATTTAGAAAAATACTATTAAAATACTTGCCTATGTGTAAAAAGAAACTACTTTCATAAACATATTAAAATGAAATTCAAACCACTGCTTTTTACCTGAAGTCACGATGTACTATAAAAGCTAGTATAAAGCACAAGCTTCAAGAGCTAGTGTTTTTGTCTAAGTGAATGCTGAGGTCATATATACACCATCAGTGTCAGAAAAGTGACTCTGAGCTCTATGTTTGAGGTGGAGAGTGGTGTTACGCTTCTTAATCAAAAATAAGAAAATGTCTCTATCCATTTACCTGAGTCTGTAGAAAATTTACTATTGTTTATATCCAGAAAAAGAACCAAATGTATACATTCAAGATTATAAACAGAGCCAATGTCTGGCCTGAAGCTGTTAATACAAGGCTTACATTAGAGATATGAACTTCAAATACCTTGCAATGAAGTAACTAATAAAAACCATTGAACAAAAAATAGAAACTTCTTCACAGAAGTTTGCATTTCAAACAGAAACTGCAAAATTCACTAAGAAATACTATGCCATGAAATATAAATCCAAGATGCAAAACAGGAAACAATGCATTCAAGAAAATAAAGTGAATATAATAACTTAAAAGAGGTTAAATTGTGATTGTTTTCAAGTTATAGATAGAAATGACATCTGTTAAAGGTTTTGAGTTAACATGAGTTAAGTTTAAAACAAGTTACCTGGGAATAATAATGAAAATATGATAAATGGAAGAGTGAAATAAATGGTTTTAGCAATCTGAAAAGAGGATGCTAATTTAGATTACAATTTTCAAATCTGTCTGCATGCAAAGTGTAAAAATGAAAGTAAGGAAAATATAGGAAAAAAAGTTACAGACAAAAAAGATAACATAAGCATCTTCAACCAATGGCTATACAGATTTTCCAAAGGAAATTATAGAGTGAAGTAGAAGAAGAATTAAGAAGAAAATAACTGAAAATTTCCAGAACCATGTAAAGAACCTGATTCTTAAAACTAAACAGAAAAAAACCCGCAATGTTCAGTATGGTTACAGAATAACTTATGAGGCTAACAGCAGATTGGTGGTTATTGAATCTCATGATACTCTCCTACCAAAACAGGTAGAGCAGGTGTACATAATAAAACTCATGGACAACCTCTGCAAAAGAAATAAATGATACAACATTGTAATAACAGAAAAGGAAGAAGGAATAAAGCCAAACTACCTAAAGAAGCAAGATCTTAATAGTGTTCCCAATCATGTAGAAAGAAATGGAGAGAAGTCAAAGAGACTTTGATGTCCCTGAAAACTGGAGACCCTGTGATGATTTGAAATGTGTTTTCTCTAAAAGATATGTTGAAGCCCTAACTCCAGTATGTCAAATGTGGTCTTATTTGGGATTAGGAACTTTACAGAAATGAGATTAAAATGAGGTAATTAGGGTGAGCAGTAATCTTATTTAACTGCTGTTTTCATAAGAAGGTGAAATTTATGCACAAAGACATACACAAGGGAGAATGTCATGTAAATATGAAGGCAGAGATTGGGGTGATGAATTTACATGCCAAGAAAAACCACTGCCAGAAAACCACCAGAAGCATAGGAAAAGACATGGAACAGATTCTCCCTAATATCCATCAGAAGGAACCAACCCTTTCCTTGATCTCAGACTCCTAGTTTCCACAACTGTCAAACAATAAATTAAGGCACCCAGTTTGTGGTACTTTGTTATGGCAGCAAAATAGCAAAAACAATATCAAACTGCCAAAGAGTACATAGGCCAAACTTGAGAAATTTCCTGCTTGGTATGGAATGCTCAATGATTCAATATAAAAACAGCTTCTGAAAAAAGAGGAGGCTTTGAAGATTCCAGTTTGTGGGTGAATACAAAGGAACTACTAAAATGTCATCTGAATCAAGTGATGTATGTTCTATGGAAAAGTTTTACCATAAACAAAACATTGGCCATAAGGCCGATTCTCTTAATATTTCCAGTTTTATATTTCCATTCATGCAATTCTGCCAAAAATTCTGATGGTTTATCTGTTCTATAATAGAGGCTATGGCTGGTTATACCTTGATTCTCAGCCTCTTGACTTGCTATATCAGTCCATTCTCTTACTGCTATAAAGAAATACCTGAGACTGGGTAATTTATAAAGATAAGAGGTTTAGTTGGCTCATAGTTCTGCAGACTGTACAGGAAGCATAGCAGCTTCTGCTTCTGCAGAGGTCTCAGGAAGCTCCTAACCATGGCAGAAGGCAAAATAGGAGTGGAGTGTCTCATGTGGTGGGAGCAGGAGCAAGAGAGCATGAGCAAGGAGGTGCCACACTTTAAATGACCAGATCTCATGAGAGCTCACTCACTATCATGAAGACAATACTGGGATAAACCATTCATGAGAAATTCACCCCCATGATCCAATCACCACCCACCAGGCCCCACCTCTAATATTGGGGATTGCAATTCCACATGAGATTTGATGGGGATGCAGATCCAAACAATATCACTGTACCCAGAATTAGTAAGTGTCCCTACCCCCTAAAAAAAAATTAGATGCAGAATTGAAATTTGGATCAATACTTTGGCCCTCCCTTTTCAGTATTATTAGCCCTTCTTATTCTGCTGTTACCATATATCTAAAAATGAATATATATTTTAAAATTATTAATTTTTTGAATTATTCATGATGGAGTTAAGTTTTTCTACTCTAAATTAGAAGTTAGTGTTGTCTTAGATTGCAACTGATTATATATATTCCAAAATGATTTATAGAGAGTGCTCCTCTCAGTCTCTCTTTTTCATATATATATATATATATACATATATATGTATGAATATATATTTTATATGATATACATGTTGCTTTTCATAATTTTGGCAAGAAGCATTACATGTGAAGTTTGAACTGACCTGTAAATGTTAATATAGATCTCTATAAAAATTAATTAATGCAATGAAGTTTCTAAAATATAATACTATTTTTTTGCTACTGTATCTTAAAAGGGCTCCAGGTCAACCACATAATTTATACAGGTGTAATTTCCTCTTTTAAAGATAAATGTATTTAATTCATAGTGCTAAATTTCCATCAAGAATCACAACCTTACACCACAACTCTCCTTAAAATAAATGAGAAAAATTTTTCCCTCATCATTTATTCATTTAGATTTATCTTTGGGAGAAGAGAGCTAGAAGTCTGTAGGTCCTCATTAAAATTCAGGTAAGCCTGTTGATCTGGTTGTTTTTGAAGTGATCCTAGATTCTGTGGTTAAGTTTGATATAATATTACAAATTTATATCTGTTCTGTGTTAAATCTTTAATTAATGTACTTTAGGATATCCTGAGAACTAAATATCTTGCATTAGTTATTTGTGTTAATTCACAGTATTAGAAGTATCCTAAGCAATCCAATTTACCCATGCCCATTTATGCAAAAATATGTGAAAATTTTCAAGAGTTCTTAATATATAAAACCAACTATTCATGTCTCTTACTTTTTTCCAGAATTGAAAAACATATAAAAACTATTTTATCTCAATTTCTCTAAAGTTTGTATTCAAAAGATGAACCTATTTCCATTATTAATGTTACCCTAAGTAAAAAGAGAAATGAGAACTCAAATGTTTCTCCCACTCAAACCCTGTACCATACTACACAAACACAAATTATTTTTTCCTAAAACTTCTTTCAGTGAACCACAGTTCAGTTTAAAGACTGTCTAGCAGTATAAAAATAAGCATATTCAGTTATTTCCTAATTTATCCTGTTACATTTTTTTCTTTTTATCTATTAATAAAAAGGTCATTTCAGTACAGCAACATTTACTGTTTACAAATAGTCATAGAGCAATTCAGTTAAATGTTTTATAAATTGCTTAATTTTATAAATAGGATTATCTTCCACTTATTACACAAAGGGTTTAGTACATTATATTCATGAACACTAAAATGAGTTTTAGTGACTAATTCCCTTTTCTGCTACCAGACTGGAAAATTTCCCGTAAATTGTATTTGTGTTCTTCTGTTTGTGACAACCATCTGCTTAGCCTTCACTCCACTTTGCGTTTCAGCCAAGATGAAATTAAAATTGACAGAAATATCTACTATGAAAAAAAAGGAACACAGATAATTGGGGAGTAGAATGAAGTGTGCAACATTGTCTTGTTTTCAGCACCTTCCTTCTACTAGTGTTCTGAATTCAAAGATTCTGAGAGATGCCTAGAAGAATTAGTTTATAAAGAGCGTGTTTAAATGTTTTGGAACAGTGTTGAAGATGTACAAATATTTATTTTATTTGGTGAAAATGTTAGCAATTTAAAGTTTCATACTGAAAAATACTACTTCCTAATTGAGAACAACAGTTAACTCTCATATGTTTTCCTCCCTTGTAAAGAAATAAGATTCTGAAGCAAGATTATTATTTAATGACAAACATTGAATTATACAAGTCTTTTATAACAAAGGTTTTAGTGATCTCAATAGATTGTAGCTCTGGGTCATAGAGTGAGGGAAAACTGAGCTTATCAGCTCATTGTAAGAGAGGAAATTACAAGGAAATGGTGACCTGTGAAGACCTAATTTAGCTTCATATTAAATTTAAAGATAGAAGAAAAGTAATGCTATGACATCTCTTGGAAGGCATTTAAGTAAAATTGAAATTGTAATACTCTCTAGAACGAAATTTACTTCTCATACTTCTTATCACCTAGCTTTAAGTGTAGGTGATATCAGTTACAACCAAAGGAGATTAGTCTTTGTTCTGGCAGGACTAAAAGAAGATTAACTTTCCTTAAGGGAGGTTGCTTGATAATACTCACTTGAAATTAGTCATTTCATATAGCTGTCACCCATTAATATGGTTTGATTGTGTACCCATTCAAATCTCTCCTTGAATTCTAATAATCCCCTTGTGTCAAGTGTGGGGCCAGGTGAAAATAGTTTACTCATGAGTGTGGTTTCCTTCATATTGTTCTGAATAATTCTAGTGAATATGTCTCAGGAGGTCTGATGGTTTTATAAATGGGAGTTCCCTACAGAAGCTCTCTTGCCTGCCACCACGTAAAACATAATTTTGTTTTTCATTCACCTTCTGCCATTATGGTGAGGCCTTCTCAGCCACGTGGAACTGTGAGTCAAATAAACCTACCTCCTTTATAAATTACCCAGTCTTGGGTATGTCTTTATTAGCAGCATGAGAACAGACTAACACAGTAAATTGGTCCCGGTAGAGTGGAGTGCTGCTGTAAAGATACCCAAAAACGTGGAAGCAACTTTGGAACTGGGTAGGAGGCAGAGACTGGAAGAGTTTGGAGGGCTCAGAAGATAGGAAAATGTGGGAAAGTTTGGAACATCCTATAGGCTTGTTGAATGGCTTTGACCGAAAGGCTGATAGTGATACGGACAATAGTCTTCAGACTAAGGTGGTCTCAGATTGATATAAGGAACTTGTTGGGAACTGGAGTAAAGGTGACTCTTGCCATGTTTTAGCAAAGAGACTGGTAGCATTTTGCCCCTGCCCTAAAATTTGGGGAACTTTGAACTTGGAGAGATGATTTAGATATCTGGTGAAAGAAATTTCTAAGCAGCAAAATATTCAAGAGGAAGCAGAGCATAAAAGTTTGAAATATTTTTAACTTGATAATGCAGTAGAAAAAAAAAAAACATTTTCTGGAGAAAAATACAAGCCTGCTGCAGAAATTTGCATAAGTAATAAGAAATCTGATGTTTATCACCAAGACAATGGGGAAAATATCTTCAGGACATGTCAGAGACCTTCACAGAAGCCCCACTTATCACAGGCCTGGAGGCCTAGGAGCTAAAAACAATTTTGTGGGCCAGGCCCAATGCCCCTCTGTTCTATGCAGTCTCAGGAGATGGTGCCCTGTATCACAGCTGCTTCAGCTCCAGCTGCACTGGTTAAAAGGGGCCAAGGTACAGCTCAGGCCATTACTTCAGAGGATGCAAGCCCCAAGCCTTGGTGACTTACACATGGTATTGGGACTTTGGGTGCACAGAAGTCAAGAACTGAGGTTTGGGAACCTCCACTTATATATCAGAGGATCTATGAAAATGCCTAGATGTCCTTGAAGACATCTGCAGGAGCAAAGTGCCCAGGGAGAACCTCTGCTAGGATAGTGCAAAAAGGAAATGTGGGGTTGGACCTTCCATACAGAGTCCCGACTAAGGCTCCTCATTTGCTTTCTGCCATGATTGTGAGGCATCCTCAGCCATGTGGAACTGTGAGTCAATTAAACCTTTTGCCTTTATAAATTACCCAGTCCCAGGTTTGTCTTTATTAGCAATGTGAGAACAGACTATTACACCCATTTCACATAGTTTAAGTAATTGAACTATCATTAAATAGTAAAAATGGTCACTCACATTTTATTTGGCTTCATAGCTGTAAAACTATGTAAGAATCAACCCCTTATGATACTTGGTAGGGTAAGATCCAAATTTAACCATTAAATTTATAGTTTTTAAATACAAAGAAAGGCAACTTTTAGTTTTGTTGTATACAATGAAAAGGATACCTAAGATATGTGGTCATAACAACAAAATAATTGCATCAGAATGCTTAACTGAGGTTTTGGTCACACACACACACACACACACACACACACACACACATATACATGTATATACACACATATATATACACATATACATACATATATATACACATACATATATATACACATATACATGTGTGTGTGTGTGAATTTATATAGTCCAGGCATTTAAACTTTCATTTGTTTTTAAACTGAAATAAATCCTCACTTAATGTCATCCATGGGTTCTTGAAAATTATGACTTTATGAGGAAGGAGGGGCTGGCATGGTGCCTCATGCTTTTAATTCCAGCACTTTGAGAGGCTTTGGGAGGCAGACTCAGTAGGATTGCTTGGAGTCAGAAGTTTGATACCAGCATAGGCAATATAGGGAGACAGTGTCTCTGCAAAAAATAAAAACAAAATGAAACAAAACAAAATAATTGGTTGGGCATGATAGTGTATGCCTATAGTTTCAGCTACTCCAGAGGCTAAGGCAGGAGGATCTCTGGAGCCTAGGAGTTAGAGGCTGCAATGAACCATTTTCATGCCACTATACCTGGGTGACTAGGGAGACCCTGTCTCTAAAACAAAAACAAAAACAAAACAACAAAACATAGAGAAATGACACACAGCAATCAGTTTTACCATGAGCTAATTGATATATAAAGAAAAGTTAATATACTATGGCATATTTATTATCACAGAAACATCACCAATATTCTAAATAAAAACCCCAAACTACTGATTTTAAACATAGAAATAAATGTGAGCTCTGCAAACATTTAAGAAAAATTAACAGAAACAAGATAATTATTCACCCAATTGTTCCAGTTCGAGGACTTGAGTGGCTGGAGCCTATCCCTGCAGCTCAGGGCCCAAGGCAGAACTGAGCCTAAACAGAATACCATTCCATCACAGGAGCACTCACACCGCATCCCCACACTTACACTTTGGGAAAATTTGGACTTGCCAATTAACCCAATGTGCACATCTCTGCAATGTGGGAAGAAACTGGAGTACCCAAAGAAAACCCATGCAAATGTAAAGGGAACATGTAAACTCCATAAAGACAGTGGCCGCAGCCCAGAGTCATTTTTCAAAAATTTATTTATTATACTTTAATTTCTAGGGTACATGTGCAGAATGTGCAGGTTTGTTACATAGGTATACATGTACCATGGTGGTGAAATACCTGATCTACTTTAGGTTTTTCACCTAATGCTGTCCCTCCCCAATTTGCCCACCCCTGCTATCCCTCCCCAGACCTTCATTTTTTTTTCCCTTTATCAGCCTTATAAGGAAACAACTTGAACAAAATGATGTTATTTAAGGACTTTCTTGCTATATTTTATTCAGGCATAATTAAGATGTAAAAATGGCACATATTTAATGTATATATCTCTATGAGTGTGAATTAAGTATATACTTTTGAAACTATTACTAAGACAATAAACATATCCATTACCTTCCAAAACTTTTTCCTATCCCCTTTATTGCTATTTTTTCTTTGTAAGAACACTTAGAAGATTTAACCTCTAACCATTTAAGTATAAACATAGTATTGGTAGCTATAGGCATTAGGCTATGTAAAGACCTCCAGAACTTATTTACCTTGCATAAATGAAACTTTATGCCTCTTAACCATCACCATCTCCACCTCCCTCCAGCCCCAACAACTACCATTACATCTCCTGCTTCTACAAGTCTGACCATTTCAGAATCTACCTTGGTTATTGTGAATAATGCTGAAATAATCATGAGAGTGCTGATATCTCTTTGGGATTTTAAGTATTTACTCATAAGTAGGACTGCTGAATTCTATGATAATTCTCTTTTTAATTTTATCAAGAAATCCAGTACTATTTTTTTATGAAGGCTGTACCAATTTACCTTGCCACCAAGAATGTACAAGGGGTCCCTTTTTCTTCAAATGTGGTCAGTACTTCTTAGCTTTCCGTGTTTTAAATAACAGCCATCCTCACAGGTGTTTTCTTGAGGTCTTTATTTGCATTTTCATGACAATCAGATTGAGCAACTTTTCATAGGCCTCCAGACATTCGTATACCTTCTTTTGAAAAATGTCTATTCAGGTCCTTGGCCTATTTTTCCACTGGGTTACTAGCATGTAAACATAAAACTAACTTTTGCATTTTAGCTTTTTATCCTTTTTATCCTTTTGCATGTTAGCTTTACTGAATTCATTTATTAATTCTAACTTCTTTAGTGGACTATATAGTCCACTTTTATAAATAAAATAGCTTTTATTTATATAAGATTATATCATCAGCAAAAGAAATTACTTATTTTCCAGGATGCTTAATTCCTTTTTTGTACCTGATTGTGCTGGCTAGAACATACAGTACTATGTTGAAATAGAAGTGGTGAGAGTGGGGATTCATTTCATCTTCCTGGTCTTATAGTAAAAGCTATTAACTTTTCACCATTGATTATATTAGGTGAGGGCTTATTATTTACGGACTTAATTATGTTTAGGCACATTTCTTCTATGCCTAATTTATTTAGAACATCATGAAAAAATATTGGATTTTGTCAAATGCTTTTAGTTGTAGGGGCAACAGGTTGGGGCTGGTGTTGTGGGTGGTAAAAGAATTTACCAAAACAGTCATAGGTAAAGAAAGGCAGATTTATCAGAGAAACTACAAAGATAAGTTACAAGAGTGCAATGGGCAGCACAGTAGAGAAGAGGCTGTCTGCCAAGAGGCAGGGGCTAAAGAGAAACTTTGTGGGGTCATGCTGGAGGAGCCACATGCAGATAAGGTATGCAGATAAAGTCATGCTGCTGGGGCTATGTGCAGAATGAAGGATTTGGGAAGAGGAGGTTGTGCCAGTGGGTTGTCTGTGATTAGCTGTTTCTCAAAACAATTTTTCTCCTCTACCTGGGACCCTTTCCTTGTCAAGACAATAACGGCAAATATTTGACATTGTGAGGAAGGTCTCCTCTTTCAACTATTTGCTGCTGGCCCTTCTGAAAGAAGTAGAGCTAACAACTTCTGGCTGTGGTCATTGTCCTGAACTGTGGGACTTACGATATTGGATCTTGCTGGAGGGAGAAACTAATCAAAGAGGCAGAGCATGTCAAGGTAAAACTGATGTCCAGTTGAGTCCAGGGGAGATTTGTAAAGCTAGCAAGCATCATTAGGGAGAATCTGATATACTATTCACAGTATCACTTGAAGGTGAAACTACTGAATTCTAAAAGACCAAATTAAACAAAAAGTGGTGAATATGCTATGGCTGAAGAGAAGAGATAACAAAATACCTGTCAGTGCCCCTAAGAATGGAAGCAACCAGGAGAATCATCCCCAGGTTGATGTCCACGAAGATTATCCTTGTGATGCTTTTCCTGCTCTTTCCTCAATTTCAGCTGCTTGTTCCCTGTGCTTTTTGACATGATCCACCACTATCCCTGATTGATTAGCATAAACACAACATTCTTCCTGGAGGCCTAAACAAATGAGTCCTTGGACTGCTATAAGCAGATTTAGGCCATGGCAGTTTGGAAAACAGCTGCGCTAGGGGGTCTATCTAATCTTGGAGTATTTCCAAGGTGTCGAAGATCCTTTGATCTTGGTGGAGAGTTCAGTTGAGAGGGTATGACAAGTATGGGCTGCAAGGTTCATACCTGTTATTCCCACACCCAATCTAGTAGCAATCCCTAGGCCATTGAGTAAAGGAATCAGATAGGTTTCCCATTCTTCCCTGCTAGAACTATAAAGTGGGATTGAGAGGGATTTATTCGAAGGAGCAGTTTGGATGTCTGGGGCTAAGTAAACTAGTGTTCAAGTTCCTCTCCAGTTGGTTAGAAGACAAATCTATGCAATTGATCTGCAAGCTTCCTCAGATTTAAAGCAGGGAATCAGACATAGAGTGAAGAAATGGAGTGTGTTTCGGTCTTCTGAAGTTTTGAGTAGCTTTAGTAGTAGTTGTAAGAGGATTCAAGTCTCGGATATTAAAGTTAGCATTTGGGTGGGTTTTGTTTTCATGGAATAAATAAAAGTATTGAGTGTCTAGAAACATTCAAGATTTGGGGTTGCTAAGTGTGAGAATTTGTGGGCAATTATTAGAGGAATTTTCAACCTTTGCCATGAAGTAAAGTCAGGACAAATGTCTGGAGAGGGGTATCCTGCGCAAAAGTGAAAGTTGATATTTCAGAGATTTATGGCATTGAGGGCAGCTGGGCCTGATGTTCTAACTAGTATAAAATTATGTTAACCCTGAGATAAGTATTTTCTTTTCATGCAATTTATAGTTATGATGTAGTTGCAAAGGGGGTTAAAAATGTTCCCCAAGGTGTTATAGTTTCCAGAAAGTTTGATTTAGCAGAGCTATGGTTATCAAACTAAATGTTCAAGTGGTCCCTCCACATTTGGGTCTGGTAACAAGGCGGTAAGATTAAGGGTTTGGTAGGGGCTAATACTCAATTCTTGTGTGTGTAGAAGGAGTGTTTGATACTTGCAAATAGTTATTTGTGATCCAGTGAAAAGCCTTCACGTTTAGGAGTTTCATTACCTAATGTGGGGTATAAACATTATTCTGTATATGTCCTGGTTCAAAGAATAATGGTATATACCCCACATCAATCAGGAGAGCCACAGATGCTAGCACTTGGAGGCATGCAGGCTCTCCTCATGCCACTGGGTTAAGGGCTTCTAATAAGTAAGCAATTGGTCATTGAAAGGGTCCCAGTGGCCGAATAGAACTCCAAGGGAAATACTGCTTTTCTTATGTACTATGAAGTAAAAAGACTTTCTAAAACCTGGCAAGGCCAGGGCTGGAGCAATGGTGATTGCTATTTGAGGGTTTTCACAGTATTGTCCATTTTAAGGCTCCAATATAAGGGTTCCTACCCTGGTCCTTGTAGCACCTCATTAAGATATTTTACTATAAATCCAAACTGAGATATCCTAGTGTGACAGACACCTGCCATTTCCAGAAAAGACTGCAGCTGCTGTTTAGTGGATGGAATGCCAATGTTTAAGATAAGTTTTTTTGTGGTGATCTGACAGGCTCTTGGACTCTGGAGTAAATGTTAGTCCCGATAATTGAACCTCCTGAGAAGAGGTTTGAGCTTTAGACTAAGAAGAAATTTTATAATCACAGAAGGCCAACCTCTGAAGAGCTTTAATAGTATTTAGGTCTGAGGCATTTTCAGTTGGACAGCAAATAAGCAGGTTGCATTCATCCATGTTCACACTGCTGAAAAAGACATACTTGAGAGTTGGAAGAAAAAAAAGAGATTTAATCAGACTTACAGCTTCACATGGCTAGGGAGGCCTCAAAATCATGGCAGGAGGCAAAATGCACTTCTTACATGGTGGTGGCAAGAGAAAAATGGGGAAGATGCAAAAGTAGAAACCTCTGATAAAAACTTCAGATCTTGTGAGACTTATTCACTGCTATGAAAACAGTATGGGTAAAACTGCTCCCATGATGCAAATTAGCTCCCACTGGGTACCTCCCACAACACTAGGGAATTATGGTAGTATAATTCAAGATGGCATTTGTGTGGGGACACAGCCAAACCACAGTATTCTGTCCCTGGCCCCTTCAAATTTCATGTCCTCACATTTCAAAACCAATCATGCCTTCCCAACAGTCCCCCAAAGTCTTATTTCAGCATTAGCTCAAAAGTCCACAGTCCAAAGTCTCATCTGAAACAAGGCAAGTCCCTTCTGACTATGAGACTGTAAAATCAAAAGCAAGCCAGTTACTTCCTAGGTACAATGGAGACACAGGTATTGGGCAAATACAACAATTGCAAATGGGTGAAATTGGCCAAAACAGAGGGGATACAGGGCCCACGCAAGTCAGAAATAAAGTAGGGCAGTCACATTTTAAAGCTCCAAAATGATCTCCTTTTTGTCTCACATTCAAGTCATGCTTCTTGAAAGACTTGCAAGTCAAAAAAGAATGCAAGTCATTTTTTGTCTCACATTCAAGTCATGCTGACACAAGAGGTGAGTTCCCTCATCTTGAGCAGCTCTGCCCCCATAGCCTTGCAAGGTATAGCCTCCCTCCCTGCTACTTTCATGGGCTGGTGTTGAGTGTTGGTGGCTTTTCCAGGTGTAGAGTGCAAGCTATCAGTGGATCTACCATTCTAGGTTCTGGAGGATGGTGGCCCTCTTCTCACAGCTCCCCTAGGCAGTACTCCAATATAAACATTTTATGAGAGCTCCAACCCAGATTTTCCTTCAGCACGGCCTTAGCAGAGATTCTCCATGAAAGCCCTGCCCCTGTAGTAAACTTCTGCCTGGACATCCAGGGGTTTCCATACATCTTCTGAAATCTAGGCGGAGGTTCCCAAACCATAATTCATGACTGCATAATTCATGTGCACCTGCAGGCTCAACACCATGTGGAAGCTGCCAATGCTTGTGGCTTGCACCCTCTGAAGCCAGAGCCCAAGCTGTAAATTGGCCCCTTTCAGTCATGGCTGGGGTGGCTGGTATGAAGGGCACCAAGTCCCTAGACTACACACATCATGGGGACCCTGGGCCCTGCCCATGAAACCATTTTTTCTTCTTTAATTTATTGGTCTGTGATGGGAGAGGCTGCCTCAAAGTTCTCTTACATGTCCTGGAGACATTTTCCCATTGTCTTGGGAATTAATATTCAGCTCCTTTTTACTTATGAAAATATCTGCAGCCAGCTTGAATTTCTCATCAGAAAATGGGATTTTCTTTTCTATTGCATTATCAGGCTACAAATTTTCCAAACTTTTATGTTCTGCTTCCCTTTTAAAACTGAATGTTTTTAATTGTACCCAAGTCCTCTCTTACATGCTTTGCTGCTTAGAAATATTTTTCACCAGATATCCTAAACCATCTCTCTCAAGTTCAAAGTTCCACAAATCTCTAGGGCAGGGGAAAATGCTACGAGTCTCTTTGCTAAAACATAACAAGAGTTACCCTTGCTCCGGTTCCCAAAAAGTTTCTCATCTTTGAACCATCTCAGCCTGGATTTCATTGTTCATATCATTATCAGTATTTTTGTCAAAGTCATTCAACAAGTCTCTAAGAAGTTTCAAACTTCCCATATTCTCCTGTCTTCTTCTGAGCCCTCTAAACTGTTCCAACCTCTGCCTGTTATCCTGTTCCAAAGTTCCTTCTACATTTTCAGGTATCTTTTCAGCAACACCCCAATCCTGGTAATAATTTATTGCATTGGTCCTTTTTCATAATGCTGATAAAGACAAGCCTGAGACTGAGAAGAAAAAGAGGTTTAATTGGACTTATAATTCCACATAGTTGGAGAGGCTTCAGAATCATGGAGGGAGGCAAAAGGTACTTCTCACATAGCTGTGGTAAGACAGAAATGAAGAAGATGTGAAAATGGAAACCCCTGATGAAACCACCAGATCTCATGAGACTTACTCACTACTACGAGAACAGTGTGGGGGAAACTGCCCCAATGATTCAAGGTAGCTCCCTCCAGGTCCCTCTCACAACATATAGGAATTATGGTAGTAAAATTTTAGATTTTGGTGGGGACACTGAGCCAAACCATAGCACAGGTCATCAGCATATTACAGTAAGACACTATTGGGGGAAAGTTGAAGGGTGGACAGATCTTTGGTAAGAGCCTGTTCAAACAGGTATGAGCTAGCTCTAATTCCCTGGAGTAAAACTTTTCAGGTTAATTGTTAGGCAACATAAATGGAAGGGTCTTAACACTCAAAGGCAAATAAAAATTGAGAGTCCAAGTATACCAGAATGCAAAAGAAGACATCTTTTATATCTTGAACGGTGAACCAAGACGTGTAAGAAGGAAGTTGCCCTAGAGTGTAAGGATTGGGAACACTGGGATGTATTGGGATTACTGCTTTGTTGATACCCTTCAGATCTTATATCATTCTATAGGTACTGTCTGACTTTTTAAAGTGCCAAGATGGGCAAGTTATATGATGACTTACAAGGACACAGTAATCCCATGGCCAAAATGTTTTGTATTAGAGGCTATAGGCCTTTTTGAGCTTCAGACTTTAAAGGTTATTGGGCTCCCTAGGGAAGTAGTTGGGATTCTTAAGGCGGATTTTTATAGGATCTATGAACAAAGAATGTCCTGGAGTAGAAGTATCTCATACCTTTGGAGGAACTTGTTATAGAAAGGAAGGTTATATTACCTTTGGGCTTTTGCTGTCAAGGGCTAGTAAGGCTAATAATGGAAAAACAAGCTCAGACAACTTGATGGTTGCTTTGGAGCTTTGTCATTATCTACCCCCTGGTAGTGTGATTGAGCAACTTGGCAAGACAAGGAAAGAATTAGGAAAGATATTTTTCCCAAAGGTACATACAAAAGGAGAAGTAAATCATTCCTGTCTTGGCTGGCCATCTATGCCAGTGATGAGGAATCAAGGACCAAAAAGTAGTTTCAGGAAAATTAATTAGGGCAGAATAAGTGGCTTCTGTATCATTCAAGAACTCAATTCTTCCTCCTGCAATGTCTACGGTTACCCAAGACTCAACCATAGTGATAAAAAACACAGGACCCTAGATGGCCTCTGGGCCCCATCAATCACTGGGACAGACAGGGAATGGCCTTTATGGGGACTCATCCCTACTTTCCTTTGTGTTCCCATCCATTATGGGCAGTCCTGTTTCTAGTGCTCCACTTGTTTGCAGTGTGGGCAGGGACTAAGAGGTAGTTGCTGAGGACCAGTTGACAGGTCTGGGGATGGCTTCAGCTATGTTGCCTAATAAGCCCTGACTGGTTACAGTGATAGCAAATGAGGGGTTCTTTGTTGGTCCCTGGACCATATCCCAGTGGTTGGCCTGGGGTCCTGGTATAGGTAGATAATTAGCAATAGTGGCAACCATATAGTTGGCCTGCCACTTATTTCTTTCTTATTCCTTCCTATCCTGTTTGGTCTTCAAGACCTCCTCTTAGGTATTAAGGACCTTGAAGGCTGTGTTCAGCAATGTGAGAAAAGGAGCTTGTGGTATCTGATCTAGCTTTTAACCCTTGTGTCTAATGTCTGGAGAAGCCTGGATGATAAAGTGAACAATCAAAACAGTGAGGTCCTCTGGGCTCCCAGGGTTCTCATTAGTATATTTTCTCATGGCTTCCACCAGCCTGGAATGAAATAAGGCTGAAGTTTCATTTTGCCATGTGTTATTGCTCTTAATTTTGCATAGTTTATGGGTTTAAGGGCAGCTCTTTTAATGCTCTCAATTAAACATGTAACCATGATTATGGAGTACCCTGTCAGTGCTCCTCCTGGTAGCATCACATGGGATTGACATCAGGCACTGCTATCCTCCAAAACCCAAATTCTCAAGGGTTCTGGGCATGAACCTCATCTGCCAATTTTGAGCTAGGACCCAAATGTGGTAGTTTTTCTCATAAGTACAATAGGAGGGAAACATAATATAGATGTCTTGCCAAGTAGAGTTGAAGGAACCAATATATCACTTGAACTTTTTTTATGAAATGGAAAGGATCCTGGCTAAAGAAACCAAGTTTGATTTCTATTTGAGAAAAGTGAGACATTAGGAAAGAAACATGGACTCTGATGGTTCCTAGATTCCTTACTGCCACATCCTAGAGTGGCAGAAGTTTTTCTGGGGCCAGAATGGGATCATAATTGGTCCTGATCTAGATCTCGTATGTGAAGAGCCAGTTCTCTGATAAAGCGGAGGGGTTGTGTGGTTAGGGAAGCGAGGGGAAGGAGAGGAACTAGGGGCTGATGGCCTAGGGTAAGGAAGACGGGGAGGAACAGATGGAGTACATATAATTGAATGCAAAGGTGATTAGTCAAGGGAAGAAGGTGTAGACTCAACTAGTTCAGCCAGCTGGAGAGAATGGTAGAGAGTAAAGGAAGAATCATCTAGAATCTCAGAAGAGTCAGTGGGGCCAGAGAATTTGGCCAAGCATATTCAACAGGCTTGACAGAGGTCAGGATCCTGAGAAAGTCATGAAAGCTTGGACATAAGGAACTTTAAACCATTTAGAGAAGTTATGGCATAAAAAGGTCAAGCTTCAGAATAGTGTTGGAGGCAAGGGTCCCACCTGGAAGCAAGGTGGATTCCTGAAAGAGAATTATAAAGTGTCCATGCTGTAGAACATAAGAAAAGTAGATATTTCTTTCTGAGAGTCAAATTTATCCCAATGCTTTAACATGTGAGTCTGAGGGAATATAGGGGCTTTGTCCCATGGAGGGACTGGGAAAGAATGTCCACTGGGGTATGAACTGCAATTTTTCTTGGGGTGTCCTGCTGAGGGTAAAGGGTTCCACTGACATCCACTGAGAAACTCTGAGACACACATTCCAAAGAAGTGCAAACTCTGCAATGCACTTTTCAAAGGAGTGTATCTTCTGTCTATTGAAAAGAATCTTCCAGTGATACAACCTTACACTGGATGAACACTGGGTGAGCAACCCCAAGTCAGTCCAAGTAAGAAATACACTGCATGGCCAGCCCAGTTATGCTGGGTGCTCCGTCTAAATACAAAAGGAAGAGTTTGATGGAAGACTCACTTTCCTGGTGCTGTTTAGGATCACCTGGCTTAAGACATCCAGAGTAGAGTGGCTGGCTATCTACATGTGATAATTTAAAGTGAGAAAGAGGGGTTACAAGTTCCCCAAAACATATGTGAATTCACCATGGTCAAGCTTACTCTTACGACTATGCCACACATAGGGATTGGGGACTTTTGACAAGAAGAGAAACCTTTCCCTCTTTCCAGACAAGGCAGCCAAACCTGTTCACTCCTGGCCTTCAGGCTACATCAGGGAGTGGTCCTGACCAGTTGCCATCAGTTGCCAGAGGATACCAGAGACTTTCCACTGGAAGATTGAAAAGAAAAGCAAACTCTAAACTCTCATCCAAGAAGAGTATGTGTAGGAAATTAGCAACAGTGGTGACCATATAGTGGGCCTGCCACTTACCTCTTTCTCATTCTTTCCTATCCTGTTCAGTTTTCAAGATCTCCACTGAGATACTGAAGACCTTGAAGGCTATATCCAGCAATGTGAGAATAGGAGTATGTGGTCTCTGATCTAGCTTTTACAGCTTGTGTCTAATGTCTGGAGAAACCTGGCTGATAAAGCGAACAGCCAAAACAGTGGGGCCCTCTGGGCTCTCAGGGTTCATTTTATGAATGGTGGTGGTCAGGTGTCTTTCCATGTGGACCTTCTGGTCCACCTTAGATTGGCCCTGGCCAGGGACTGCCAGTTATCTCTGGGTTTGAATGCTGTACACTGAGAGGTTGGAGTTGAAGAGGAGGAAATAGAGAGAATGAGGGACTTTCCCTATATGAGCAACTAAAATGTTGCAGGTACTAGTAGCTGGGGCTGGGTGGGCAGTGAAAGAATTTACCAAGAAAGTTATAGATATTTAAAAAGGTAGATTTATTCAAGAAACTATGAAGATGCATTGCAACAGTGCAGCAGGCAGCATGGCAGAGAGAAGGATGTCTACGAAGAGGCAGAGCCTGGAGGGAAGTTTTATAGGGGCGTGATGGAGGGGCTGTGTGCAGATAAGATGTATATGATATGGTAGTGCTGCTGGGGCTATGTGCAGAATGATGTATTTAAAAACAGGATATTGTGCCAGAAATTTCTCTGTGATTAGCTGTCTTTCCAAATAATCATTCTTCTCCACCTGAGACCCCTTTCTTGTTGCTTACTTATCTATCAGTTTCCATACTTTTTCTGTATCTATTGAGATAATCACATGATTTTTATTCTTATGTGGTGTATCATGTTTATTGAGTTTCACATGTCAAACTGTCTTGCATCTCAGGGATAAAGCCCACTTTATCAAGGTGTGTGAATCATTTAATTGGCTATTTAATTTGATTTGCTAGTATTTTACTGAAAGATTTTTGCATGTATCTTCATCAGGAATCTTGATTTGTAGTTGCTTTTTTTTTTTTCTTCCTGCCTGATTTTGGTATCAAGGTAAGGTTTGCCCCATAGAATCCGTTTGGAAGTTTTTCTTCCTCTATTTTTGAAAGAGTTGGAGAAAATTTGGCATTAATTATTCTTTAAGTGTTTGGTATAATTCACCTTTGAAGTCATCATATTCTGGGCTTTTCTTTGTGGGAAAATTTTGATTGCTCATTCAATGTCCCTATTCATAATTTTTTTGTTCACATTTTCTATCTTCATGGTAGACAAATAGGAGTACACATACTCATTTCAATGTATAATGTGATTAGTCTGTGTGAGTAAAGGAAAAAAAGAAAACTCTCCATGTGAATCGGAAAAGTCTTTAATGAGACCTAAGCAATTTCATAATCTGTAAGGTAGAGATATTGAATTTGATGTTTTTCATGGTTTCTTTCAGATCTGAAGTTCAGTAAGTTTTTTTTCTTTTTAAAATTTGTTTCTGAGTGGCTACTGCATGTTATGGAAACCATCATCTTGTTGCCAAGCACAGTCTAGAGTAAAAGGCTGAGTTATCACTATGCAGAAGAAAAAGCTTTAAAAAGTGTCCCAATAAAAAGGGACATTTAATCAACCTAATAAACTCTAATTCTGCTGACTTTTTTAAGCTCTAAGGTCATTTTAATACATGCTGAAAAGGGTCACAATTAATTCTTTGATCATTTTAATAGCTGTTAACTTTTATAAATTCAGAACTACCCAGAAATGGCATATTATTTCCCTGTGATTCATATATTAACAAAAACTACTAGAATATCTATGAGGAATAGTATCTCAGAAATTCTTTTCAGGTAGTACAATTTTAGTGAATAAATAGATCAAATCTATTTCCTCCTCTTGCTGACAAGTGTTGTTACCAGAATTTTCAGTGAATGAAAATTATTGCTGTACTATCTGGAATAGGAACAATTTCTAGGAAGCTCCAAAAATTCTGGGCAGCTTACATGAATTTAAGGAGAATTTCTTTTTCTTGATGCTAAGAAACTCTTGTCTTAATTTCTCTATAATCTACAATCTGTAAATCACCATGTCCAAATGATTAGAAGAAGGGAAATTTGATATTTTCTTAAGTACTTCTGTTACATTGAAAATGTCTTCTCTACTACTATTCAATCATACCTGTCATGGGAATGATTTCTACAACCTCGTGGGAATCATAAATAAGCACAGATTCTGAATTCAAACTGTCTATCATTGCTGTTTAAATATCAAGTGATTTCAAACCAGAATGCACACTTAATGGTAACTTATTTATAACTGAATTATACCAAAATATTTTTTATTCAGTATGTACTATATTTGCTCTCTATCGCATCTTTAGGTAAACACATATCTAAGCATTGTAATTAACTGTTAGAATATTTGTAGATCATACATGTAAAAAATTTTCTCATTTTTTGCAGTGTCTACCAAAAGTAACTAAGAAAAATAGGGTTTTGTTTGGATATGTGGGTTTATATGTAAGTACATGAATAAGAAATTCTGTAACATCTATGTTTAAATTCAGATTATTAAAATGTTCATAGTGAAACTAGAAGTTATTTAATAATAAAATGTAAATGAAAATCATTGGCTTAATCTATCATGTAAAACATCACTAAAGTAATACATTAAATAATTGTTTATCTTGGTCTTAGTACCTGTTAACATAAAGCCATAGCTGAAAGATCTTGCTATCTTTTGGGTTATTTCCATAGATTTAAACCTAGCTGTTATGTTCTACTATCAGTACTTGTGATGATATGACTGTGACAATTAATTGCCGTGATACATTTCTAAATGAATTTGGCATTCCACTAATTAAATGAGGAAAATATCAATACTTCTTGTTAGGTTATGTGTCTATATCCAAAAGATTATAATCACTTCTCTTTTTGACCATGATGGGCTAACAGAAGTCTGATTAACCTTGATATCTTAAACAGGCAGAAAATTGGACAAATAGCTGAAACAATGGTTTTTAAATTTGGGGCAACAGAGATTAATCTTTGAGAGAATGAAAACAAATGGGGAACCTTAGCCTGTTGCCTAGAGAGAGTCTCTAGTCAGCAGTGCAGAAAAGGGAAACTCAAACAGATCTTGACAGTCTTCCTAGGGAGGAAACAGAGTTCAGAGTTAGGGAGACCAAGGCAAGTAACTTTTGTAAAGTAATGGAGAGGAGAATGTAAAGTTCAGTTCACACAACTGAACCTTCTGAGGTTATTGGGTCCTCTCTCTCTATCTCCAGTCTTTAGTTGAGTGCCGATCATCATGTTCCTATGGGACAATTCTCAAGCATAAATGTTAAAACCAATGACCTAACTTCCCAAATTAAGAAATTAGAAAACAATGAAAAGAAAATTAAAACCAGAGCAAGCAGAAGAAATTTAATAATAAAAATATTAGCAAACATTAATCAAAGAGACAACGCAAAAATAATAGAAAAAAGTATAGACAAAGCTAGTTTTTAAAATGATCATAATGATAGCTCTCTATACACTTTAACCAAGAAATACGAAGAGAAGACAAAATTTACCAATGACAGAATCAGTGAGGGTATATCAGTGTAAATTCTACATTGTACAGATTAACAGTTAATTCAAAAATACTACTAACAGGTTTATGGAAATAAATTCAATAACATATATGCAAAAGACATATTTATTACTAAAGTGCATGTGGAAGGCAATGAACAATTTGAGTAGCCTTACATCTACTAAAGAAATTAAATTCATAGTTAAAATATTTCCCTGAGGAAAATGTCAACTCCTGATGATTTCATAATTTACTGAGGTATTTTACCAATTCTGTCTGTAATTTCATACTTTGAGAACAACATTTCGCTGATACTAAAACTAGATTAAAAGATATTTCGAGAAAACTGCAGATTGGTGTTTCTTATGAATACAGACACAAAAATTATTAACAAAATTTTTGCAAGATGAAGTCAACAATATATGAAAAGGTAGATCCAGGTCACGTGGGGTATTTTCCTCCAAGGAACGCAAAATCAGTGTAACATTTGAAAATCAATATGATTCACCAGAGTAAAATGCAAAAAAAAAAAAAACAAAATGACCTTCCTGACCAATATAAAAAATTGAGGGGAGGGGAGAAACAAAATGTCATTAAATAGCAAAGAAAGAATTACCAGCATTTTAATTCACAGAAGCATAATTGTCTATGTAGACTATCCTAAGGATTCTACATAAAAGATTTTAGAACTAATGAGAGAGTTAAGTTTAAGTTTGCTGGATACAAAGTCAATGCTGTCTACAGCAATTGATTCTATTTATTGATGTTTGCAATGATCAGCCAAAAAATAATATTTTAATTTAACAACAGCATTAAAAACCTTTAATAAAGTAGAAATATACTTGATAAATGAAGTATAATTTCAGTACATTAAAAAGTAAAATAAATTCCTTAGAAAAATTAAGGAAGACCTAAACAAATGAGAAGATATACTATGTCCATAAGTCAGAATTATCACTATTCTTCAAATGTCAATTCCAATATTAATGTATACATTTTTATATAATACCTATAAAAATCTCAGCAGGATACTTTGTAGAAAATAATGAATTTATTCTATAGTTCCTATGGAAATGCCTAAAACAGTCAAAACAATTTTGAAAAAGAACAAAACCAAAGGTCTTATACTGTTGATATCAATTTATACTACAAAGCTATAGTAATGAACATTATATGATATTGTTGTAAAAGTAAAGATATAGGTCAATATAACAGAATATAATACCAGAAACATGCTTATATGTATATGGTCAATTAACTATCAGCAAAATAACCCTTTTCTTACCTTATATACAAAAGTATAGTTGAAATGGATTATTAACCCAAATGTAAAAGCTAAAATTCTAAAGCTTCCTGATAAAGCACAAATTATAAAAGGTTTTAGAATAACACAAAAAGCATTAAAAAGGAAAGAAATCCGTAAATTTGACTTTACAAAATTTAAAACTTTCATTATTTGAAAGATTATTTTAGGAAAGTAAAAAGGCAAACCACAGACTGGATGAAATATCATCTCAGTGATATTTGCCCAACAAATATATACTATTTTAACAATAGCATATGTAAAATATCCTTACAATCTAAAACAACAGATTTCAATAGACACTGTTAAAGATGGTGTGTTGATGGCAATAAGCATGTGAAAAGAAGCTCAACATCATCTTTCATTAGGGAAATGCCATTTACTGTCAATTTATATCCATTGGAATGACTAAAATGAAAAAGACTGACCATTTGAAATACTGGCAAGCATACAGAACAACTGCTACTCTCCTCTCCTGGAGGGAATACAAAATTGTACAAGCAGTTGTGATTACTGTTTGGTAGTTCCTTAGAAAGTTACACTGAGCATGTGACTCAGCCATTCCACATTTAGGTATTTCCTTAAAAGAAATCAAAGCATTTGTTCATGTAAGCATTTTTTTGCATAAATGTTCAGAGCAGCTTTATTGGTTATAGTAAAAACAAAACAAAAAATTCTAAATAATACAAATGTCTATCAATAAGTAAAAGGATAAATAAATATGGCATATTGATGTAAGGGAATAATATTCAGAAATTTTAAACAAGTTAAAACACACAATATAAAAATATTAAAATAATTATTCTGAATGATAAAATCCAAACAAAATAAACTACATAGTGTATGATTTTATTGATGAATCATTTTAGAAAATGCAAACTAACCTATAGCGAAACAGAGTAGTGATTGCCTGGGTAGGACGTAGTGGATCAAAGGATGTATTATAAATGGGTGAATGCAAATGTTTATTATCATGATTGTAGTGACATATAAATATAAACAAATACATTCTTACATAATAAATATATATGCAAACATCAAACCGTACACATTAAGCATTTGTAGTTTATTTTACCACAATTATACATCAGTCAACTGTAAATATGAGAAGGTAGTAATGCTTTTCACACTAAATGGTAAAAGATTTAAGCCACTCCTTCTCAACCAGGTAATAACCCAATGTGCATGGTAAAAAAGTGAGAGTGAAAAATGAATCTCATAGCAGGAAAACCCTCCTGAAAGTTCTGTTTCCTTCCTGCTTTACACTGGTATAATATATTATTACAATCCTTATTTCATAAGGAGGCCAAAAGAGTCAAGTGACTTGTGTAAGTCATTTATCAAAGTCTGCAAAAGCAAAGACAGAAGGTAAGTCTTTAACTCTTATTCATGGCCACAAGTTACATTTTCCATTAAGCCATGTAGCTAGTAGTATCAAAATATATTATCTAAATTCACATATCACAAGAGAAAGTCTAAAACAGAAAAAGCCACTTTTAAATAAATTAGTAATGTTACCAGGAAAAAAAAAAACACATGAATCTGATATATGCACAGATACTTTCATTTGTTCTTTTAAAGTTCCAATAACAAAATAAAATTATTTGTTGGATGTCATTATGGTTTTTCCAATTAATAAAGGGAGGGTCTTTTGTTGAGGCAACATTTGAATAAAAAGAGAGAGAGAGAGAACTATTAAGGGAGAATTACTTTACAGTAAAGTATTTCAGGGAGAAGCAGAGACACACACTGTGAAAGAACTAAGTCCCAGAGGTGAAAGCTTGCTTGACATGTTCTTGAACAAAGGGACTGGTGTGACCAGAATACACAGGGTGGTAAAGTTGTAAATGGATAGGACATTAAGTCTTACAGAGAGAAGCAAGTGTCCAGATCATATCAAGTATGGTAAAATATTTGGATTTTTATAGAAAAATAAATTCCATTTGCATTCAAGGAGTCATTGATCTAAATGTGACTAGAAAATAGATTCAACTAACATGTGCAAATGAGGCAATGAGCTATCTTTCCTGAAATGTGACTCATGAGACTGTGATTGGCTCATGTCTTAATGACACAATAGTTCCAGGATATTATGCATCAGAATGACTGATAGTAGAAAATATCACCAAGAAAAAATTATGGCTTCCATTTTCTGACATTAGTAATAAGATTGTATTATTTAACAGTAGGTGATACTTGAAATTACAAAGTTTATGTTTTAATTACCAGGATTAAGAATTTAAGCTCTTGATAACAAATGACAACACATGCAGTTTGGAGAGATGTACGCGTCTGTTTAATAGGCTTTAGGCTTTAAGCCAAATTTACTTAATATCTTCATTAATAACAGTTAAAGAGTTTCCAAAAAAAGGAAAAAGAGCCCCAGATAGTTTACTAAAAAGGATATGGGTTAAAACAACTCAAAAGTGATATAAATAGAGATACATGCTTATAAGAAAAGGAACACAAGAATCTCCAAAAACTTATGTTTGTTACTATATGTGAAATTTGTTTGTTACTATATGTAAAATTAATGGAGAGCTTGATGAATGATTTTTATGGTGGCATTCAGTTATTTGCATATATTTTCATATATTTCTAGGGTGACAAACCATTCCAGTTTGTCTATTGACTACCCCATTTTTAGCACTGAAATTCCAGCATTTAGGGAGACTCTTCAGAAGATGGTTATCTACTCTATTTCTATACTCTATTTCTAGTAATCCTGAAAGTGAGTGTGCTAAAAATGGTCATGAATAATCTTTTTTATTTTTGTTCAGAAATATTTTATGCATAAAATAAAATGTAATCTGTCAGTAGCACATAATGAATGGCATTGGTAAACCCACAACCTACTTAAAACACTTGAAACTACTGCTATCTTTTAAAGCTACTGTATATTTCCTGTTCCTTTCCCACCCTCCTGCTGCAAGAAGTTATTGCTTTGATGAAAATTGTAATTAACTGCTTCCTGCTTTTCTTTTTCTTTTAAATACTTTTTATCACAAATTTAACCACATGCAAACATTGCATTGCATTGATTATCATTGTTTTGAAACTCCTTTACAAATAGTAACATATTATACATATTTTTCTGGCACATGTTTGTATGGTTCAATATCATACTAAATAACTTCATTTTACCATATGATCATTCACGAAGTATGTTTATTCATTTTCATTATTGTACTCAAATAATAAAATAAACAGTGCTTATCTGGTATTCATTATCTTCCAGAAACTGTTCTAAGCTATTTGTATATCCAAATGCTTTATTTTCTATAGAAAAAGTGGTAGAAATTATCATATTATTATTTTATACATAAGCTGAGATACAGATGAACAATTAGTGTGAAATAGAAATACATTTGTGATGTAATAAAAATTAGTAGCAGATGTCAAATTCAAATATATGAAATCTGACTCCAGAGGTTGCATTCTTATTCACTAAAATAGGGCATTATATTTTACTGTTTAAATATATGACAAATATATTTATTAGCTGTCAATAGATATTTGGGTGGTTTACACATATTTTTCCTATTACAAACAATAACTCTATGCACATTCTTATAACAGTTCCCATTCAAACAAATAAAATGTTCTGTAGAGCAATAAAAGAGTCATGAAATATGTATGCTTTTCAATGTGGATATGCCAATTTACAGTTATACAAAAAACAAGTTAAATTTTTCTTGTCCTATATCCTTATCAACCTACTGTGTTGTCACTGCTTATTTTTGCCAAATTGTTGAATGAATAATAATCATTTATTTTGGTTAAATTTGTATTACCAGAAACTAAGGACGGAGCATATTTTAATTTTGTTGGCTAATTATGTGTAAGCTTCTGTAAAATTTTTATTTGTGTCTTTAGATATTTCTTCAAATTTTATTATATTGATTTTTAAAAATTATATTAAAAATTACTTTTAAATTGAATATAATTATATGCATTTTTATAGCTTATGTTACATTGTTTTATGTGTGTCATATTTTTTATAACATGTTGTTAAATATGTTACAAAAAATAATGTAAAAAGACTCAGTTTTTGTCTTTTTATTTTTAAAATTTATGATAATTTAATTTACTAATCTTTCCAATATTTGTCTTTAATAAATCTGAGCTAAGAAGTCCTTTCCCACCCTAAAGTCATATTTAAATTTTTAATCCTCCTAGAATTGAGTATTATTTATGGTCTGAAGAGACAATCAAATTTATTTTTTCTCCCTATATGGATAACCATTATTTAAAATGTAACTTTGGATCATTACTGGTTGCTCTCACATATATTAAGTTTCTATAAAAATGTGGATAACTTTCTTGGCTCCCTAACCTGTCTATTTGTCTATTTAGGCACCAGCTTAAATCCATTTTACTAAAGTTTTATGTGAGAGAGAAACAACCATGCCTAATTCTTCTGTTTTTGTTTTTCTTTTTGTCTAAATACCTGCAGAAGCCATACATGTGCATCTAGAGAGCTAAGGATCAGAGCAAGAAGGCCTGGCAGTAGGGAATGAAGGACACAGATAGGAAAACCATATCTTAGACTGTGTCAATGGGCTCAGAAACCAAAGAACTGGCTGAAGATGGTAAGGGTGACAAGGTTTGACCCAAATAGTAAAAGAACATGCTTATAATGATGAAATGACACTAGGTCTATGAGGAAAGAGAATTAACCCGTAAACACCTCAAACCTCTTTAGAGTCTAATAATTTTTTTTGTTACATATTTATTATTAAGAATGATAATGCTTAACTTTAAAAATATATGCCCCTTAAGAAAGCTCTGAAATCAAAGCTCTTCATCACTCTTGAGAATTTAATATGGTTTAATTTTTAGGTTTAAATTTTGCTAATTATTGGCTTTTTTATGATTATAAAAACTGAGAACTATGATTATAAAAACTGAGAAATAAATGTTTGATATTTTTAACCATGCTTTTAACTTTCAAATATCTTTTTCCATAAATTGAATTGGTAACCCTATTGTTTGATCAAAAGACCACGTAGGGTTCTCTCCTGACTTGTTTAGATGATATTATGACTGAAATGAATAAACATTTATGTCCTGACTTATACCCTTGATTATTACCATCTTTCAAACTTTCATCAACCTTTGTGGGTGAGCTTTTCCAACTAGTCCAGCTTGCTTAGACAGTTAGTACATTATATTCATGTGAAATTGAGAGCAAAGTTAAAGAAGATGTACTGTCTTAGTTTTTATACATTAACCAGCTTAAGCTCATAATTCTTAGATCATTTCCCCCTTATCTTGCAGTCTTTGGGTTTATAACTAAGTGGTTTATCTAATATAATGAACAATAATAGAGACTAGTAAGCTAAATAAGGAGAAGCCTTGGGAATTGACATAAATTTTTGGATTCGTGTTGGAAGCAAATACCAAATTTGCTGTAGTATTTCTCTTTTGGCTAGATGTAAAGAAAAAAGTTTCAAATATGCAATAGAATGTTTGCTAATAATGTATTTTAATATGAAGAAATACAGAGAATTGCAAAAATAATGGGTTGTATGATGTGTTTATAAATTATGTGTTCATAAATTTTGCATGAAGTAGTAAGAGTCTAGAGTTCCATAAAGTGAAATGTTCTTGTATCTTTCAACCATTTATAAAAGTGCATTTGTTTCCAACTTACCAGGAAAATATTCTTATTCTAAGAACTCAAGCTGTAAAAAACAAATAGCATTTTCTATATATTATTATAAAATTATATATAATATGTAAATATTATATATGATAAATATTATGTATATTATATATATAAACCATATATAAATACATTTTAAGTCTTTAAATTCTGGGATACATGTGCAGAACGTGCAGGTTTGTGACATAGGTATACATGTGCCATGGTGGTTTCCTGCACCTATCAACCTGTCATCTACATTAGGTATTTCTCCTAATGCTATCCCTTCCCCAGCTCCCCACTCCCTGACAGGCCCTGGTGTATGATGTTCCCCTCCCTGTATCCGTGTGTTCTCGTTGTTCAACTCCCACTTATGAGTAAGAACACGCAGTGTTTGGTTTTCTGTTCCTCTGTTAGTTTGCTGCGAATGATGGTTTCCAGTTTCATCCATGTCCCTGCAAAGGACATGAACTTATCCTTTTTATGGCTGCAATAGTATTCCATGATGGTTATGTGCCACATTTTCTTTATTCAGTCTATCATTAATAGGCATTTGGGTTGGTTCCAAGTCTTTGCTATTGTGAACAATACTACAATAAACATACATGTGCATGTCTTTGTAGTAGAATGATTTATAATCCTTTGGGTATATACTCAGTAGTGGGATTGCTTCATCAAGTGGTATTTCTGGTTCTAGATATTTGAGGAATCGCTATACTGCCTTCCACAATGGTTGAAATAATTTACACTCCCACCAATAATGTAAAAGTGTTCCTATTTCTCCACATCCTCTATAGCATCTGTTGTTTCCTGACTTTAATAATTGCCATTCTAACAGGTGTGCGATGGTATCCCATTGTAATTTTCACTTGAATTTCTCTAATGACCAGTGATGATGAGCTTTTTGTTCATATGTTTCTTGTTCACATAAATGTCTTCTTTTGAGAAGTGCCTGTTCATATGCCTGGCCTACTTTTTGATGGGATTTTTTTTTCTTTTTTGTAAATTTGTTTAAGTTCCTTGTAGATTCTGGATATTAGCCCTTTGTCATATGGATAGATTGCAAAAATTTTCTTCCATTTTGTAGGTTGTCTGTTCACTCTGATGATAGTTTCTTTTGCTGTGCAGAAGCTCTTTAGTTTAGATTCCATTTGTCAATTTTGGGATTTTTTGTCATTGCTTTTGGTGTTTTAGTCATGAAGTTTTTGCCCATGCCTATGACCTGAATGGTACTGCCTAGATTTTCTTGTAGGGTTTTTATGGTTTTAGTCTTACATTTAAGTCTTTAATCCATCTTGAGTTAATTTTTGTTTAAGGTGTAAGGAATGGGTCCAGTTTCAGTTTTCTGCATATGCCTAGCCAATTTTTCCAACACCATTTGTTAAATAGGGAATCCTTTCCCCATTGTTTGTTTTTTTTAGTTTTCCCAGAGATCAGTTGATTGTAGATGTGTGGCGTTATTTCAGAGGTCTCTGTGGTGTTCCATTGGTCTATATATCTGTTTTGGTACCAGTACAATGCTGTTTTGGTTACTGTAGCCTTGTAGTATAGCTTGAAGCATAGTTTTTTCTAATTCTGTGAAGAAAGTCAATGGTAGCTTGATGGGGATAGCATCAAATCTATAAATTATAATTTTACTTTAAAGAAACTTATAATTTCATCATTTAAAATCATTTTCTTTAGGCATATATCATTAAAACCATACAAAATAAATGTTTTAGTTGACTATAAAGGCAAGATTTCTTTGGAATATTGTCTGATTGAGTTCTGAAATAACTGAGGTGATACTGGATAAATAAATTAAAAATAAGTAACACATTTGTTTGAATTATTTTTGTTTTTATTATTTTGGTACAGATTTTCTAGGGTGATGAATATAATTAGTACAACTAATTTTTTATTTGTAAACTTAACCTTAGTTATGAACATTTGAAGTATACAAAGCATCTTACTCTTAGAAAAAAATATCTTGCTATTATGCATAAGTTAAGCAAGATCCATATTATTCTTTCATTATCACACAAAATAAGATCAGAATCTTCTTCACTAGGTAACATCTACTCAGGCCTCTCTAGTAATCATTACAGTATGACAGATTGGAAACTTTAAGGTTAAACTATGATGCAATTCCCTTTTGTGCATGTTTCTTGGATAACAAAGAAAATGCTGCTGCTGCTTATAATAATGACAATTATAATTTTTTAAATGTCAGCATTTAATCAGTAATAAAATAGTAGGCCTATATCAGACATCTTGTTTACCTGATCAGATTTAACTTTTAAAATAATCAGACCTAAAGAGCTCTCTGAATCATGCATCTGAAAGATATGAGTGCCTTAAATGATAAAACATAATGGGAGTGTATATGTTTTCAAATTTGCTGTAGTACTTATTATCTCCTTAGAGAACAAATTTTTTCACTTTATTGAGAAACTACTTACAACCAAATTAGTTTGATATGTATTATTATCATCATTTATAAGCAAAAAGGCAAGGCTCAATGTAGTAAATTACTAATTGGTTAGTTACACAAGCAAGAAATGATGCAAACAGATTTCAAATTCAGTTCTAACTTTCTTTGAACTCACTATATTCTACATTCTGGAGTCAAAAGGGTCCAAAAAATATTGTTTCAAAATCTAAGACTTCATAAGTAAAGATAAGTGGCTTGAGAAACCAAATAAAGACCTGCACCTCATATAAATAATTGTGGAGGGGCATGGTGGCTTATGCCTGGAATTCCAGCACTTTGGGAAGCCAAGGCTGGTGTCTCACTTGAGCCCAGGAGTTCCAGACCATCCTGGGCAACATGGTGAAACTCCGTCTCTACAAAAAATACATAAAGTAGCCATGCATGGTGGTGCATGCCTAGGGCCTGGTGCCTGAGGTGGGAGGATCACTTGAGCCCGGGAAGAAAGGAGTGAGCTGAGATAGCACCACTGCACTCTAGCCTGGGTGACAGAGTGAGACCCCATCCATGCCCCCCAATTATGTTGATACTATGGTCTTAACTTTTTGATACTCTGATCTCATTTTCATTTGAAGTAAAAAATCTTTCATTTACTTATTCACACAAAAAATATTTACTAGAAATGTACTTTGAGATAGGCGGTATTCCAAACACTGTGTGTAAGGTGCTTACTCTTGCCAAATATTGCTAATCTATCTAGTAAAATGAAACAATACTGGTGATTTTGTTGAAAAGTGTTCTGCCTATATGTTTTTTATGTTAATGTAAAAACTACAAATTCTTATTCTGTAAATAGAATGTCCATCTGCCTTTAAGCGAAGATGTTGGTCCCTGATCAAACTGGAGCTTACAGTTTAGTTGTGAAGATAGCCATTAAAAAAATAAAGCTGGGATATAAGCACTATAACAAAAAATAACAAATCCTATAAAGTAACCAAAAGCGTATAGTGTCAGGGAATTCCATGCAGAAAAGTGCCACCTAAGATGTGCTCTGAATGATGAGTAGAAGGAGTCAGTCATGGTAGAAGTGTAATAAGGACATGCCTAGCACAGAGAAAGCCTATAAGGCAGAAAAGAGCCAGGTATCTTTGGTGAAATAAAAGAATACAAAAGAGAATAAAGGAAAGTAGTTCTAAAGAGATTGGGATGTTATAAGACTTTCATGGTCTTACAGGCTTTATTATTAAATTGGTATTTTATTCTAAATATAAAGGAAAGCCATTGAAGGTTTTAAGGGAAGGAAGTGAATGAGTCATATTAAAATAAAGCTTAGGAATTTTATAGGATGATAAATGAAGACATAATTAAGGTAGTTGTTTCAATATTCCAAGCTTGAGACAGTGGTGTTTTGAACAAAAATATTGGTAGTGAAAATGGAAAAATGTAAATAGAATAAGATCATATTCTGAATTTAGAATCACAGGAATTACTCATGGGGGGAATATTTTAAAAACAAGATTTCAGATTTGGGCATTATGAATTTCAGATGTCTGTGAGACACTCACATGGAGCATCAAAAAAGTAATTGTCTGTGTGGATCCAAAAGAGTAGCCTTGCCTTAAGAGAAAACTCTGGGACTCTGTAAGCATAGAAATGATTTTTAAATCCCTAACAACAGATGGAATCACAAAACCAAATTTGTGCAAAATAAGGAGAGGGACAGCGCCCTGAGTAAACTTTGATAAAGCTAAGCAAAATCCAGTGAGAATTTGGAAAAATCTTTCTGAAATATTAGAAGAAAATTAGAAAAATGGGTTGTGTCATTATAAAATAAAATATCTAATGTTAATGAGGGAAAGTTAAGAAAAAGAAGAACATGAATAATAGATGTAAGGAGAGGATAAATAGCTCCAGTGAAGAAGTAGTAATATCCAAGAAACAAAAAGGATTTGAAAATATTATTAGATTGAAGAATATTTGTCTCAATATCAAGGAGGAACAATTGTATCTATTATTCTAGTTACTTTTTCCTCCCTGCCCTGATGTATATAGAAAGGATATGGTTTTACAGAAAGCAGCTTGCTGTGACTGGAGATGATGGGAGCTTAAAGCACAGCGAACACCTGCACTGCTACCTCATACTGCGCATCCTAAGAGAGCTAAAGATACAGACTTGGAGATATATAATTTCCTTTTCTTACCAGGATGCATTAGGTAACACATCATATTATAATAGAACTACCTGCTTTGATCCTATGAAAGCATTTATCAAAGCATATTGTAATAATCTATTATTGTCTTAGTCTCTTTGTCCATTGTATTGTACAAAATTTAAGGAAAGGTACCTCTAAAAATCTGTATATCCAATATTTGACTCCCTGTGTAATATAGTAGCATTCAACAAATGTTTGTGAAATGAAGGATGTATGAAGGCACAGCTGGGGATAATGTAGTTTGTTTATTTTAGACCAATTGAGCAGGTTCAGAGGCAATAAGTAAAAACACAAAGAACACGCTTTTTGTCATATATAAGACAAGTATTTCAAATATTTTATAAAAAGAAGGATCTATTTCCATGAAGGCACTTGAGTGGACAGCTGAATGACAACTTGTTGGAGGGATTATAGAGAAGAATCAAGTAAAATTGTAACCACTATTCATTGATAAAAAGCCTCATTACCATTTATGTTGATTTCTATCCTAACATTATATAATATTATTTCTCATCTTTAAGAAAACATTCTGAGAGAGATCCAAGATGGCCCATTAGCAACAGCTCAGGAATGTAGCTCCCAGTGAAATTGCAGAGAACGAGTGGACGCCACACTTTCCCACAAATTTTTGTTGCCCACAGACCGGGAGATTCCCGGCAGAGGAGCCACATGGGTTGCCGGCGCGGCTGTTCTGCAGGTGCCCCGGTGTGGCGCTTCCCGGTGCAGAGTATACGGATGGACGGACGGGCTCGGCTGGTCCCATCCCCACAAGGAAAACAGCAATTGGAAGCGCTGAGGACTGAGAGTTTCACAGCAAGCACAGCGAACCCGGGAAGTTCCGGCTCTGTGGGGAACGGGCATCCGCCAAAGGAAAACTAAGAAACAGAAAAACTTCATCACCGGGCGGAGAGAGATCCAAGATGGCTGCGTTAGCAGCAGCTCAGGATTGTAGCTCCCAGTGAAAGTGCAGAGAGCGAGTGGATGCCGCAATTGCAGACGAATTTTTGATGCCCACAGACTGGGAGATTCCCGGCGAAGGAGCCACCCGGGTCGCCAGCGCGACTCTTTCAGACGGCGCGGCGCTTCTCGGTGCAGCGTGTACGGGACTGGGTGCCCAAAGGCTCCACTGGTCCCATCCCCACAAGGAGAACAGCAATTGGAAGTGTGGAGGACTGAGAACAAGCACAGCTGAACCCGGGAAGGCCCAGCTCTGTGGGGAAGGGGCGCCTCCCAAAGGAAAACTAAGAAACAGAAAAAACTTTATAACCAACAAGCCGGACGTCCACTCAGAGACCCAATCTGAAAGGCGGCAATTACAAAGACGACAGGTGGATAAATCCACAAAAATGGGAAGAAACCAGTGCAAAAAGGCTGAGAATACCCGAAATCAGAATGCCTCTCCTCCTACAGGGGATCACAGCTCCTCATCAGCAAGAGAACAAGGCTTGACGGAGGATGAGTGTGATGAACTCACAGAATCAGGCTTCAGAAGGTGGATAATAAGAAACTTCTGTAAGCTAAAAGAACATGTTCTAACCCAATGCAAAGAAACTAAGAACCTTGAAAGAAGATTTAACG